>JAVQJG010208614.1:0-13028 GCA_036024015.1 Craterocephalus amniculus
CACTGAACGGCTTTAAACCAAAAAACATTCAGGATCTTCTGGTTTGTTATGAACCAATCAGATCCCTCAGGTCATCAGGTTCAGGTCTACTTTTAGTTCCCAGAGTCAGAACTAAACACAGAGAGGCAGCGTTCAGTTTTTATGCTCCTCACATGTGGAACAAACTCCCAGAAAGCTGCAGGTCTGCTGAAACTCTGCAGTTTTACATCAAGGTTAAAAACTTTTCTGCTTGCAACCTTCAATGAAGAGTGATTTTTTTTTCTCTGAGGGTTTGTCTTTATTTTCTATATTTCTTTTTTCCTGATTTTACTTTAGTAAAATGCTGTTTTTTTAATGCTTTCTGCACTCTGCTGTTATTTTTCATTTTTTGCTTTTGAGTAACAAATGGTATTTGCAGATAAATAAAATCTAAAGGGTGGAATTTCTCTGCAGGAGGTTGCACTTTGTTCTCAGAGTTATGAACAATGAATTCCCTATGCCATGTGATCATGAATTAAGCAAATATCCAGAGTTAAAAAATTGTGGCAAAGAAAAAAAGTAGCATAAAAGTCTTTCCCCAAATCTCTGCTTTAGCCAGCGGCTGTGGTGAGAATCTGTTCATGTCCAGCGACAAGAGCAGCTGGACTGATGCTATCCAGGCCTGGTATGACGAGGTGAAGGATTTCAGCTACGGTTATGGTTCCATCAACGGAGGAGTGGTCGGACACTACACGCAGGTTCGTTTATATTGATTTCTGATTAAATCTGGATAATTGGAAACATGGAAGTTCTGCGTGGAACACATCATTTTTCCGATAACTGTTTTTTCTAAACATTTGTGTATTTTGCCTTTTTGCAGGTTGTTTGGTACAGGTCCAACCAGATTGGCTGTGTCGTGGCCTACTGTCCCAACTCTATGTACAAATACTTCTATGTCTGCCACTACTGCCCTCCGTAAGCACTTTACCTTTGTTAAAGTAAACTGCACCCTGTTTCACTCTAAATTAATCAACATGTTTCTCTGCATGGTTGTCTGCATGGTTGTCACACCACTGCTTTAAGATAAAATGGGGCAAATGTGGATTTTTTTTGCCCCCTAATTAATTTTTTTGCTACACAATTTGTGGTCATTAAACAGTAATTAAAATATGCATTGCCTTCTCAGAAGAAATTCCTGATACATATCTGCTAATATCCAGAGTAAATTTTTCCTATTGTGTTTAATATTTAATGTTTTGGCCAACATTACAGTGGAAACTATCAGCTGGCTCGGCCCTACAAGTCAGGCCCCACTTGCGGTGACTGCCCCAAGGCCTGCGAGAACAAACTGTGCAGTAAGTGGTGAAAACAGTGAAAACAGAATTAATTGTCTTTAATTTTTGTACACAATAGATTCTGCAGCTGCTAAGTAAACACAATTAATAATCGCATGTTTACAGCATCAGGACTTCAGAGTTAAAGAAGTAAAGAAACAGATAACCCCATGAGATGTACACAATGTATTGTAGTGATTTTTGATAGAAAAAGGTGAAAATGCAGTAGTTGAGGTTAGTGGGAAGCAGTATCATACAAAAAAGCAATAAACTACCCCTCCTGTCATCTATTATATTACAAGCAAGCCATAAGTAGTAGACCAAGTAGAATTACCTCCTGTCTTTCCTTTGTAATTATTATAGTCTTTTCATGTAGCTAATTTTGTGCTCCTGATATCCATCATCTGTCTCTATATCTTAAGGAAGTATTGGCACAGTGCACAAATCCAACCTTTACAAAGGGCTCGCTTGAGATTTGTTTTATGACTAATTTGGAAGCTGTGCAAAAGTAAAATCTTGACTCAGAAATATTTCATCCCAGATCTGTTGTAAAAAACAGAGTAACTGCATCTGAGTATTGGGTGTATCTGCTCTTTCCTCATGTGTCCTATTTTGCCATAAAATGTACCTCTGCTGTCTTACATTGTTACATAATGCTTACGTATTGCTTAGTGAGCCAGTTGTGAAGAAGTTTTCATTTCATGGGCGTCCTTGTCTGTTTGTTTCTCAGCCAACCCCTGTCCTTATGCCGACCAGTACAGCAACTGTCCTGAGCTGAAGCAGCAGTTGGGTTGCAGCAACAACAACGTAGCCTCCTGGTGTCCCGCCTCCTGGTGTCCCACCTCCTGCAAGTGAACCAATCAGATTATCTAAATACAACACATCCACGTGTTCTGGCTCATGTGTCAGTCTTAATAAAGATAATCATCATTTCAACTTTTGTTTGTGTTCCTCAGTTTACTGTAAAAGATAGATAAATAAAAGGTGAAAAGTCTTCTTAATGTTGATTGAAAGTAAATAAGTCTGGGTGAATCCCTCTGGCTGTTTAACCTGTTCAGTGGAGATTAAAGAGGAAATTTGTTTTGGCAAAGAAACGTTCTGGACAAACACACCTCACAGAAGCAGGTGACCAAGAGTGAGAGGTGTAAACTCAGAGGATTTGGCAGGGGAGGGGAGGAAAAGTTGACAAAAAATTCCTCAAAACTGTGCCAAAAAACATCCAGTTTAAAAAAACACCTGCGGACACTGCTAACCCTTACCCTAACCCTTCTATCATTTTCTTATGTAAAAACTGTGCTTTTATACTTTAAAAAAAAAACTTAGGTCTACAATTTAGAACATTTTTGAAGCATTTATACTCATGTGCTCATATTTGGTATAAGTAGGTCACCCTTGTGAAAGAGATCATGATCTCAATGAGTTGTATGTGGTTAAATGAAGGAATTAATAGAAAATGGTAGAAGCATTTTCAAACTTTTTGGGGATTATTAATTTGCCTCTTTGTCCCTAAAAAAAGGAGCAAGAATGAGGAAAATAAAAATACATCTTTGGATGAATTTAGCCTGAATTCAGGGCTTCAGCTTATGATTTTCCTCTGGAAATGTAAAACATAATCTTCTATTGTGACTGGAAAATATTGATACTTTTAAACTTAATATTTAGGTAGAAACATCCAGACTGTCTTTTACAATGTAGGCACCTATTGACCATGCACTGCATCATAACAGATGGAAATGCATCTCAGCCTCACTAGTTATAGGGAATGTTGCACAGTGTTACACAGGTGAAGTGTTAAACAAGCCGACCCTCTCATTTATATGAACATGGTGTGCAGACGACTGGAGAATACTTTCGGTAAAGACCATTTTAATAAAAACCTGAAGTTGTTAATAGTAGCAGAGGACCAGCAAAAATGTCTGTTTTCCTTTAAAACTGCACACTTCATCCGAACTGAAGACGTTCCTGCGTTCCATTAGCTGAGGCTCAGACAGCGCGCCTCTCCTCAGGGGTCAACCACACATGTTCTGGCTGCACAGCGGGCTCCTGGTTCAAATCAGGCTGTATTTGTGTGATTTAGGCTCAAGCCGTCTACATCTGAGTAACACAAATGGATCTGCAGGCTCATCTGCCCGCAGTTCATCCTGACTGGATTCTTTTTTTTCTATGTTGACTTTCCACTCTGCAATGGGAGCAGAAATTGTTTTCATTTTGGTTCATGAAATAATTCACACTGATTCAACATCTGATTTCCTAATTGCTGTATGGTCACACGCACTACCATTGTGCTGAAATTAACTCCCTTTCCATTTGATAACAGACTTCTTCCAGTTAAAATAAACACTGGCGCTAAATTTCTCTAACCTTGTTTCTGAGCCAGAAAAGTCTCTCATCGCATGTGTGCCGGAGTCAGAGGCCTGTTGTTTCTGCTCCCTCCTTACAATCCCCACTAGGTTAACAACCAGCCAGATGAGAGAACCTGAACTGGGCAGACAGGGGAGCTGGCGAGCTCAGACGGGAGATAAGGGGGATGAGTTTTTCCTCTGCCAGTGTGCCCAGCGATAGCATAGGTCCACTAGTTTGGCTGAGCCTGATAAGGCCAAACTTGCCATCCTGTGGGGCTTATCATCTGCTGCAGTAAGCCTCAGCAGTTATTCCCAAAGCCATAAAATGTTTATGATACTGGCGTCAGTTTGGCGTCCCGAACTGTTGATTGTGTAACATGTGAAATTAACAACATGCATGTTAAAACTGTTGCAGATTCTGTTCAGACCAGCATTGAATTTTGCAACTGTTTGCGTCTTAGGCTGGCTTGTTTTGTGTTGTTGCATCATCTAATCACACTGAGGGTGTCAGATATTTTATGCTGCTAGAGTTCCAACAGACTCAGCATGGTGGGAGAGAGTCATTGGTTGCAAAAGATGCATTTCATCGGTTTGTTCCAATGAAAGATTGGAAGAAAAGATGAAAAACGAAGGAAAAAAAGAAAACAAAGTGAGATGTGGGGAGCAAGAGACCAGGCGGGGGGGGGGATAAGCAAGCGGAAGTACAAAAAAGACATTTCCATGGGCAGGAAGACGCACAGAGATCTGTTACATCAGTGTGTCCAGACGAAAGACAGTTCATTTAGTCTGGGCTGTTATCTCACCACATCACGGTCCCTTCTGAGTAGAAACAGGATGCCACATAAACAAAGTGCTGCACACATTTGAAAATTACCAAAGATCTCAGGGCTCAGTGCAGCAAAATGTCTTTGATTGACTTCGTTCAACTAACTTGAAAACCATGATTAAAAACTCACAAGCTTTTAGTGAAACCAATACTGGGGAAAACTAATAGAAAGGTTTTATAGTCAAAGACTGGTTAAAAAAAAGTATTTGGATTTCACTTGTGATTTTATTAAAACTAATTATTTAAACTCAAAAGTACAGTTTGGTACCAGAATTACAAAAAATAAAGATACATTAATAAATCTCTTGGATCCGTGCTCCACGATGTGGCCAAAGCAGAGTAATTTTTTGTTTTTTGTCAATATCAGATGAAAACAAATTTTATTTATACAACACTTTTAATGCTACAAACAACCCAAAGTGCTTTGCATAATAAAACAAACAAATCTATGTTAAATAAAAATATTCTCAATGTAAAATGCACTTCACTTCTCACACACATGCACACATACATGCACACACACACAACCACCCAGGAAGATTGCAGGTAGCCAATCTGGCTTCCATTTAATCATTAAAATTCACAACCAATTATGGATTCATTGTTTTGTTGACCTAAGTGAAACATTTTTCCAAAGCCTTTCCTCCTGTATCACCATATAGAGTCACAATAAGCGACAACGATTCAAACACCTGACAGAGTAAAAGTAAACATTAAAATACACTGGGGAGCCAATAGAAAGAGATGAGAACAATTCGTACTGAGCAGGCAATCACAAGAGTGGGAAAACTAACAATGACTGGAGGAAAAGCAAACAGAGACACGAGAGGAAAGTGATGCTTTCATTCTCACAACAAACCAATTAAACAAAACATGACTGAACCCTGTGATAGAAAAGTCCAACTGTCTGTCTGCCCCCTGTTACAGGTGCAGATGAACAGGTCTCGTGGTTGCTACTCGCTGCAGTATCACCTGTATAAAAGGAGATCGTGCCACAGGAACTAAGAGGCTTCTGATTGCTGGGAGTTCCTTAAACCTGCAGCTTTCCTTCCTCTCATTCAGAGCGTTTAGGTGCAGTACAATAAAGCTTGCTAACAGGCCGCTCAGCTCGCGTCTTTAGCTTTCAACACATAAACAAGTACGCATCTGAAACACAGATCTCCTCTATGACACGCAGAAGCACTGACAGATCACTTTCATCGATGGAGACTTGAAGGAAGGGGGACTGTGGTATTTCAAACAATTGATTTCTAATCTGAATGTTGTAGCTACAGTAACCATGTACTTCCCTATATTGTCCTTAGAAGCCTGTAACCTATGCAGTAGGTACACATTATGGGGGCTTTGTGTACCCAATGCTTCATAAAATGTCTGTTCGTGCGACTGCGGTTGTTATTACATATATGAGCGTGATAACTACGAGTTCAACCAGTGGCCAAAGACTGAGCTCTCCCAGTACTCTAGGCTAAATACGACAGGCCTGCTTCGCCTCAACCATTAGCAGACGGGTGTTGTTCTTTCTCTAAGCTGCTGCCTGTTTGATGGCTAGCTTCATTCAGTAGTCCTCAAACAAATGTACATTAAACAAACACTTAGAGAGGCAGCAAAGGAAATGGTTGAAGGGCGTGGATCTGAAATACTGTGGCAAAACATTCATTTGTGCATATGTGTTTGACAAGAAAGGCAAGATTTCAAAAATCTGCAACTTGTAACAAATGGGTGTGGAGGCAAGCGGTAAAATACATTTCACATTTAGGATCCATTTTTACTGTAAAGATTTGTTTGATTTTATTTTATTTTTTGCACAAGTCTTTGCAATTAAAATTATTTTCTTTAAATAAAACTATTGTACGCGTATGTAAGTATACATACAGGTATTAAACCAGCAGTAAATACTAAAAACTTGCTGTTTATTAGTCAAATTATTACTTGCTCAGTTATACTACACAGTATTTTTTTTTCAGTAAATACAAGCAATAAAGTCTATAAATCTGACTAAACAATACATAGTACGCTTTATTGTCAATTCTATAACTAATCGAAATCTAAGATAAAAATGATCAAATATGGAGTTGTTTAAAAAGATACACAACACAAACCAAACTTGGCTGAAATTCTCCAAACACCCCCTGAAAGCCTCTGACACTCCAAAGTGCTGAAGATGATATTAACCTGCCGCCTGTGGTATTTAATGTATGCGAGGAGAAAATTTTTTCCTGTTTTTAAAATCCTGATTCATCGCACCTTTGTCTTTGATAGTTTTCTCTGGTACATGGAAACAATATTGTGCAAATACCTACAATAAAAGTTAGTATCAATATATAGGTTTTGATGTCTTTTTTTCTGTTTTTTGGTTTTGTCTTGTGTTATTTTATACAATACAGAATAAAAATAGATCACAATGAGAAATAAAAATTGTAACAGTATACCCTAAACATCTGAATTCTCAGTAAATGTTGAGAAAGAAATAATGCTTCTTAATCACCTTCAGTTGCAAATTCAAAGAGTTCAGGTTCTTAGATTTTCACCGTAAGTGGATAACTGTTCATGAGAAATAAAAAATAATCTCAAAGGAGGCAAAATTACAACAAAGAGCGACTCATAAATGATTTTAAACAGTATCAAAACAACAACAAAGACCGTACAGTTTTCTGTTCCTTCAGTATCATTCAAAGGTCATCAGACTTCTGCTCACACATACATTTCTGTTTTTTGTTGTTTTTTTCAAGCATAGCTTCTGGGCCTTAAACAAACTTCCTTGTCAACGTTCATCATGTATATGTCCTGAAATGTATTTCTGTCTGCAATTCCTGAAAACTGATATCTGGGAAAAATGCATGAACCACGGATCTGTCCTCGAGTGTTAGGCTATCACATGTAAGGAGGCCTAACACCCTGACAAATGTTGCATGAGAACAGTGCATTACTTTTTCCAGAGCGCTGCTCTCGCTACAGGTCTCCAAGTACTACTTCCCACTTTTAACCCTAATAATAAATAAGCCCCATGGGTCTTTACATCTGCTTATCGCTGCTGCCCCAGTAATCTGACACAGACATTGGCCAAGTCCAACATCTGAGCTGAAGACAAGGCAAACATTCCTTCTTCTCATCCTGGTAAATCTGTTCGCCATTAACTGATGTCAGACAGATGCAGGGGCTGCATCTATGAGGAATGGTGTGGTTATGTAAGGGTCAGTCACTCGTGGATCGTTATATCAGCAGGCAGCAGATACATTCCTAGTAAAGCATTCATGTGTCGTGAGAAGAAATAATTTGAGAAGTCAAGCCTCCCTGGAAAGAAGTTGAGGTCTGGATTCCACCAGCTAATGACTGGTGAATCAATGACATTCCTGTTATATGTGAAGTTCATCCTTAACGGTTGAACATCTTGTTGCGTAGCACTTTACAACAACCCCCACAAAAAGGCAATTATGTGTTAAAGCTTTCCACGGTCACATGAAGGCAACACTCGAAATGTGGTGCAGCTTCAGACATAGGCTACTGTAGGTGTGACTTGATTTAGTTTTTTCCTGTTGTTGGTTTTTTGCTCTGACATGGAAAAGATTTCTTTATCTTTGTAGAAGCCAGTGATCTCAGCCAGAGCTTGTTGATACAGGTGATGCTTTTGTGTTCATGAAAGCGGAAGTACTCATAGGCCTGCACTTTGTTGTTAATTTTTTGTTTTAAACAAGAAATTTAGCAAGTAAAACTTGGCATTCCTGACTCCTTTTTGAGCCATCACAGCCGATCAAAGTCCTGAGGCTGAAAAGCTGAACTTCTCAAATTTTGCTCCCGGGACGACATGTGGTGTTGCAGCTGATCTCCTTTTTTTTTTTTTTTTTGCACCACAAAAAAAAAAATCATATGCTGAATTAGCCATTGTTCGGGGAGAGAAAATCAGTTAGAAAATCTGCAATAGTTCCATCTTTACATCAAAAAGTTCTGTTTTGTTGAAATAGACATATTGATTTAACTTAAATAGAGATTTAACAGAACAGTCACTTTTCTGTTAAAGAAGCACAATGAAACTAATTTGGCATCTTGAGCTATCTCTCTAGTGAGTAAAAGTCATTGATGAAAGACTCTCATACTCTGTCTCTTTCACTCTTTTCTTTCACACCCTTCCTCTAATGCCCTTTTCTCTTTCTTTGATTCAAAACTGCCATTGTGTTGATGCCCAGTTGCTGGCGTGTAACGCAGTGTGAAAACAAAATTCTGCCAGTAAAATGTTACTCAGCTGTAACTTACGGATTCAGGGAACAACCCAAAGTTACAAAATGCAGTTTCTCTGAATTGGGATGCTGCTGAGGAATGAAAGCTCCACAGAGATGTTCATAATGATATGACTCTGCCATTAACATGAGTAAGAATCATATGAGGGCAGAAAGTTAGAGTGTTACTTTAAGTTTTCTCACTCCGTGTTTCGGTACGCCTGTAAATATGATGTGATTTTCTGCAAGATTGTGTGTGAAGTGAGATAGAACATCATTGTCCTTTTAGTCAGTTTCCACACATTTACATGCCATCATGCCGGAGTCATTTTTATCAATCAAGTACTAAGTCTGCACAGGTTGTGTTAACCATAAAAGTAGTGGCTGAAAATAAAACTTTTCTACATGTTGAGTCTTTTTGAGCCAGTAGCAGTTGGTCTGTTATTGTCAATGAAAGAAAAATGTGTTAATATTAATGTAATGTAACTGTAATATGAGTCTGACAGACAGCAAATTTCGAAACAAGTTATGTTTAACTACTGTAAATCAAACGCTGAAATTTCATCCACTTGAGGTTAAAAGGTTAAACCACTCTGCTGTGCAGCTATCCAATTTCATGATTGCACAAGCACACTTCTGCCTCTGGAAGTCATACATATATGTTATCAGATCCAACTTTGAGACATTTCCTTTTCAAAATGTCCCATAAAGACTCCAGGGCATGTTACTGTAACTCACACATCTGACACCAGACGAATGGAGCACACTGTATGTGTGAAAGAGGCTTATCTTTATATCTCATCCTTAGCTGGCAAACATGTCAAATATTTAGGATAAAACACAAATGTGATTGTCAGTGTTTAAACCAACAAAAACCTGGTGTTTCTGTGTTTGGGAATTTTAAAAGAAATCTTAATTGGTTCTGTTTTATGCATAAACCTAGATTACATGCGATGACTCACAGCCTAATCAGCCTCTAGCCTCGCCAGAAATAGAAGCAACACAAGCTTGGTGTGATTTTTGTGTTTATCCAAACTTTATTATTCAAATAAGCTGCTTCAAATTTATATCAGGAAAATGCATTTACTTCTAGTATCCCTCATATGTTTTATTTCATTCTCCAAGCGTTTACATTGACTCCAGCTAGCTGTGGGAAACAATAAACGTATATATTTTGTCAATGACAAGGTGAACTTTTACAGGAAATACACGAGGGAGCAGGAGATTCATGGTTGGCTATGACTAATTTCAACCATAGCTGCATAATCATAGATCCAAATGTTTTAGAGTCATAAACAACAGGGAGCACCGTTTTGGTAAACAAGTTATGAAGTGCCATCACTGTCTTTTAATTTAGAGTTCTGTCACAACCAACCACAGCTCTTACTATGGATATGACCTCAGGAATGTGAAGCATTCACAACCATCTCCAGATAAATATATGCTCGGTGAAATGTACTTTCTCACTCACCCTTTTCTTTGTTTAGCCAATTATGAAAGAGAAAGAACAAAAAACATTATTGTTCATAACAAATTCTGTTTAAGCAGGCCTTTTGAAAGGGAATAAATTGTAATTATGACACTAGTGGATAAAAAACATGCTAGCCATCAGAAAACATCAAGTTTAAATCATAAAAGGCTTTGTGTTTTTATTTTCTTGATAGATACAATATACATAAAATTTTACTCACTTAGTTTTACTTTTACTTTGTTTAACCTAAAACCTAAAACCTGAAGTACATTAGTCGGGTTTTAGAGGGAAGATGGTGCCATACTTAACCAAAATGGCCGTCTAGGAGTCCTTGCCTGAACTGTCTGGACTTAAACTTCTTTAACTTTGTTAAGCTCACTTTATCACATTTGGCCTTTGCAGGGATGACGTTCACATAATACACTTTGATTTGATTGGCTTAGAGCTGCAACTCCATAGTTCCAAACTAATATTCATATTCATGCTTAGAGGGTTCATTTTCTTTTAGGCGATCCTGAAACTTTTCATTTGTGCTGTGTGTCAACTAAATTCATTCATTCAGTAACTCCTTTCAACAAATCTCATAAGTATTATATTTACTTTGACTTCAAAAGTATTCAAACAGACCTTTCGGCTGCAGAGATATACTGTAGCCTACTAATTTCATTATGAAAATGCAATTATTTAAAACACAAACACTTGGCCCAAAGGGTTAAAAACTGAACCTAGCATGGAAAAAAAACACCTACTATTTAAGAAAACAGGAAATTAACTAACTCTGATGTCAAACCAATTTAGTTTATTATTATTAATTTCAACTTTCAGGCAGAGTGAACTTTTAGTAGGCTATATACTTGGAAACTCGGCACACTGCACACACCACCTTTCAAACCCTAACTTGTTTCCAGGTGGCTTGAAATAATTGGTTGTTATCACACCCACCACTACAGCCTCTCGGTGACCTTAAACTTAAATCAACCCGCGCACGCACTCACCTTCTCGGAAAAAGTGGCAAATATTATCACATCAAGCTGTTTGTGCGAACCCACGGAGGCTTGTCACATTGGAAACCAACCATTGCTTTCACCGATTTCGCTTGAGGTGCTAAACTGTCATGAGAAAACTTTTAAGATGCGAGAACAAACATATGGTCGCCCATACACCGTACATGGACTCTGTACACTGACCTTATGTAATTAGCATAGCGCCTGTAATAACTAGCATGTGGGAAAACATTTGAACAGCTGAAGAATCATGTAACTTATATCGTGCTTCATGTGGCAGCTTCAAAGTGTTCAATTGAATCAGGAAATGGTTGTTAATTAGAGGAATCTTGTTTCATAGCAGAAACTTGCACAACATTGTTTTGTCAATGCTGGCTGCCAACCACTTCTGCAGAGTGTAAATGTTTGGAATAGTATAGGTTTAACTCCTACAAGTCATTAATTACACCATAGTATACACAAAGCTCCTCCCAGCTGTGTGCTCTGTCCTGCCGTTTGCGTGACAAGTCTTTTTCTCCTTTTTTCCCTCCCGTCTTCTTCTGCTTCTCTGTCATGCCTCAAAAAACCAATCTCCCCTACATCCTGTGCTCCGAAAGCCCACTCCCCACGTCAGTCAGGTCAGGATGTTTTCTCCATTTTGTAACCCTATACCCCCCTCCCCACTACTTTTTTCATTCTTCCTATTTCAAAGGGAAGTCCTGGGTTGTGGCCCAATCATTTTAGTTTTTATAAAGATGCAGTGATAGCGCAACAGATTGATTGCCACGCAGAGCTGCATGAGGAAAGGGTGCGGCGAGGGCCCACAATTAGCCGCACTTAAAGAAGCCCATGCTAGATAAAGCAATTACAGCATCACTGCAGGCAGGACTTGTGTTTAAAATGCGGTATGACATCAGGATGTGCTAGAAAGGAAGCTGCAGTGCTGCCTATTAAAGGCTTTCATCCAAGAATAATAATTCCTCTCAGGCAGGGAGGTGTATCTGTAATATAATAATAACTTCTGCCTATAACTGCTGCCCATATGTGCACACAATTAGGTTGACATGTGGTTAAAATATAAAGCTACAAATGTTATTAATTCATGTCCAGTTCTTGAGCTGTCCCGCCTCTTTGATTTACTGTCTCCACCAGGAGGAATGCAGGCGTGGAAAAGTTCTATATCGCGCATTTCTTTCTCGCTTGGGTTTGGAACTTGTATGCGTTATCTTTGTAATTGAGGAAACTAAAAAGTAAAGCAAAGATTTATCTCTGTACATGAGCAAACTCAAGACGTCCGAAGGTACTCCAAGGGGACCATCCCCTCCCCCCATCCCACCCGATGGGTGCCGCCTCTCTGCAGCTGGTCTGCTACACATACTTCCTCAAATAGACACATACAGTATCTGTAAACACTCGGTTTGAAAAGTACAACATACAACGCAAAAGTTTGGATTCGTGTCAAACTGTTCATTCCTGTGTACAGTTAAAGCATGCGATCTGTTGATAAGTTAAGGTCTTTAATGACATCCACTTGAACACAGATAGTGGAAACATTTCAGTCCTGGTACTTCTGGATCTCAGTGCTGCTTTTGACACAGTTGATCATAACATCTTATTAGACCGGCTGAAAACCTGGGTAGGACTTTCTGGCACTGCAATTAACTGGTTTGAGTCCTATCTAAAAGAAAGGGACTATTTTGTGTCTATAGGTAACCATCTATCTAAGCACACTAAAATAACCTGTGGAGTTCCCCAAGGCTCCATCCTAGGCCCCCTGCTGTTCAACATTTACATGCTCCCACTCGCTCAAATTATAACAACAAAATATAAATATAAACAACAAAATATGTTTCCATAGTTGCGCTGATGACACACAGATCTACATTACCATCACACCAGGAGA
>JAVQJG010208675.1:0-17815 GCA_036024015.1 Craterocephalus amniculus
TCAGTTGATTTGTAATGAATACACAATGTATGACATTTCATGTTTTTTAATTGCATTACAGGAAATAAAGAACTTTATCACAATATTCTAATTTTCTGAGACAGACCTGTATATGCTAAGGTCTGAAGTTGTTGCAAAGATTTGATGTGAAAAAAGGTTTAAAAAAATGTTTATTTATCACATTCTTATGACACTTTTGTGGGGTACCGTTTTGGTACCCTACAGCAAAGAACATGTTGTTGGTAAAGGGGCCCTGAGGGTTAAAACCAATTGAAGATCATGTAAATGAGACCGGACAACTTTAGAAGCAGATTGTGAAAAATCAAAAGTGAGTGAGACAAGTTGAACAGCAATAAATAATGGTATCGTCTGCATAAAAATGGTACATTGAATCTGATAATATTCAAAAATAAAATCTCATCTCTGGTTATTATACTCCACTTCCAGCTTCATTTCATATAAGTGGGTCTGAATGAACCTCAGTCATTTTCAATCTGAGAGACTCTGCCTCCCTGAAATGCTCCTTTAATAGCAGACATGTGACTGACTGTTGCTAAGCAGTCAGTTAGTTGTCAAATTGAATTGTCAGGTCTAGTCGGAGGAGGACACACACGCTGGACAGAGGGTAGCTCAAAAAGAGATCTCGGCAGGCAGGACAGGGTTCTTAAGATAAAGCTAATCAAAAAAAGAAAGTCAAAACCACGAAGAAGATCTGTCACTGAAGAAAGTTGGTAAAAACTACAAGATGATCTGGCAACCAGGGGCAGCTGGCGGACCGTCTAAATACACACAGAGGGAGACACACAGGTGAAACACATGAGGAATCAGGAGGCAGGGAGAAGTAGATGACACATGAGGGGAGGGGCAAACAAGACAAGCAGAAAGAGGAACCTGATACAAATACTGTACTCCTCCATTTGTTTTTTAATTGATGCCAATTACATTTCCAGCCTTTTCTTTCCTCTTTTCTGTCTTCATATGTTCACATCCCATCAGGATTCATCTCATTCTGCTTTTACATGTTTTAGAGTTGGGGTTGCACAAAAAAGATTTTACATATTGCGAGCTGCAGAGAGATTAGCTTATTTAATTTCCCTTTGAGTGTGTGTGGGTCACCATCTAATACAGCAGACTGGAGTAGAACCAGTATACATATGTGTAAATGTTTAAATAAATATTATGTTCTCCTGTTCATTTTTACTGCCTGCATAGTTCATCTCCAAGCAGCTGGGAACCAGTAAAGATATTTCCACATCTCTTCCATCAGACCTATATAAGGTTTGGCGCGGTGCGGGAAGCATGAGGAAGGAGTGTGTCTCCCTCTGATGGAAGCCGCAGCATGTAGGACGTGGAGGTCAGAGCCAGATGATATTTTGCCCTGCTGCCCCGTCGCCAGACGAAACAGCAGAGATGATTTATGGCGGCGGGCCGCACGGCAGCGGCGGAGGGGAGTGATGCTTTCACTGGCCCCAGCAGACCCAGACGAAATTGGGTTACTAACAAAACGTAAAGGCTCTGTCGCAGACTAACAAATTTAATCAGGGCCTACCTCCCCTGCAGGTTGTTTTAATACTGCAAGATTACGGAGGTCTCCTGTCTCCGTCTGTCTGTTTATGGAAGACGCAGACATGTTTGTGTCAGCATGGCCGCCGCACAAACAGGTTGGGATTGTTTTCCTGCTCAGCGTGGAACATAAAGCAGAGGTTTTAACCTGTAACTCGGAAGAACTAAGCTGGAATTGCCTCTGAGGTGCAGCCTGCAATCTAGAGGGATTCAGTCAAATCAGCAAAAGAAAGAGAAGATTTTAATTTTCCATTTGGGAAAAAATGTCTCATAAAAATGAGCTGCTCTCATTGAACCAGAGTTAAGTGGAAAATACAAGAGCATAAGGTTACAAACCAGGAAAGTTAACTCTTTACTTATCATGTATGGGAGTATTTATCAAAAATTCAATATATGTGGTCACAATGCGCCTCTTCAGAAAGCACACGGGGGCTGATTGCGTTCCTTAGTGATGGAGAAAGATGCCAAACAATCAACTCTGGTCAGTTGTACTCATTCGGGATCAGTTCACTTTGATGTATGTGCTGCACTTCACCATGAAGCAACACGTTTTACACAACACGGACCATCTGCTGAAACCTGTCAGCTGCTTCTAACAGAACAGAAATAAAAAGTTTGTGTGCGACAGAGGAGGTGACTGATTTGGGATCACACTAAACACACAAAAAAGTCATGTTTTACAAGGTGTAATTAACTTTGTCTGGTTTGATAAACCCTTTCATTCATGAATTATTAAGATACGGTGCCACATGTTATTTACATAGAGTAATTCACTTCTATAAACATATACTGTGGTGTTTTTAATTCTTAGTCATATATTTTTTAATTATTTAATGTATTTTGATATTTTATTCAAAATCATTAATTAAATATGCTTTCCATATTTCTATAATACAATATTCTATAAAAATGTGGCTGTATCACTTTCTTTTCCCCTTCATCACAAAAGAAGGTTTGGTTATTACACTGTATGTACATGTATAAATATTTATTTTACACTAAGTCACGGTGTATTGCCTGACTCACTGATATCCCCTGAAGCAGCATTTACCATCCCCACCCATGAATATGAATATTGTTTTAAGCAAAATAGTTATATAGTTATCTAAATGTTCGGCTGTATCTTTGTGTTTTTGGTTATAAAAAAACACTACGCTGGGGAGGACGGATGTACAGCAGGACAAAAAAAGAGACTTGAAAAGAATCAACAACCTGAGTAACTTTGGAGCCGCTGGAGCTGATCGTCCAAAAAAGAATTCAGCACAAGCTGATGAAGATGATGGAGGATTCTTCACATCCTCTCCACAACACAGTGATGAAACAACAGAGCGCGCTCAGTGAGAGGCTTGTTCAGGTCCGATGCAAGACAGAAAACTACAGAAGATCCTTCCTTCCAACAGCCATCAGACTGAAGAACAAAGCCTTACATGAACAATTTTTATTGTTGTCACATTATTATAAAAAAAAACTATTACAATATTGAATTTCCCTCTGGAATTAATAAAGTATTTTTCATTTCATTTTCATTTTTCATTCGGGGGCACTGAAGGGTAGCAGATGTGTCTATATACTGTAAAAGGAAGACGTCATTACATCACCAGGTGTTTGGCCTAAAAGGGCAAAAGCGTTTTGACCGCAGTGGCTCGAGTTTTCACCAATCGTTTGTTTGTTACACTTCAAAGATCAATGCATGATGGCAGACTGAACAGACAACAGACAGGCCAACCACAACAGAGTCAAACATCCTCAGTAGCTTTGTAGTAGGCTGAGCTCCTTTAACAATAACACTGAAATGAAACTGTGTATTTATGTACGATTCTGCTTTCGCTGTGTTCACCGGACATGACATTAAACATGATGAGGGGAAAAAAGGCAAGCGGTCCAGAGCTCTGTGTCGTTAGTGTGCAGTCGTCATAGTCTACAGAAGAAGCAGCATTTACTTCCAGATATCTGCACATATTTACTTTCACTACTTCAGTGTTATTTATGGCCCAAACAAACAGCTACTGGATGTTTTCCTGTCTTTATAAATCATCTTCTCCACATTGTATAACATGGTTTTCAAAAAGAACCAAAAGACGTCCGGTGACCTTTCCATCTGTTTCCTCTGAGTTAATGAATGTGGAATATTTTAATCTTCACACATCACAGGGGACTTAGTTAGAATAAGACTTTGTGGTTGTTTTATTGTTTGTCATTATCCTGGAATATAGAGTTAGTTCCCAGGTCCTGGAGATATGGGATCACCACTGGCTCCAGAACCTCATTGTGACACATCTGTCTGTTAGTCAGTAAGAGATTTTTCTATTTGATCCCAGCTGGTGTTGGTTTGTCAGGACAGGAAATATTCTGGACCCAGAGAAAATAAATTTATTGAAGAACGTTTGCAGATGTTCATCCTGTGACATTTCCAGTTTCTCCTGTTCCACCAGAACCAGGTTCTGTGCGGCGGCTGGTCTGAGCTTAGACTGGATTTTAAGTTAAATTCACCCAAATCTGCAACAGCTTGATGAATGACAATCCAGGTTTCATTTTTTCCAACAGAACCATAAACTCCAGAATCTAATCTCTTTGTAACTCAGTCTTTTTCATTATTAACACATTTATGGCAACAAGGGTAAAACCCAGCAAGTCTGAAACTTTGTGTTACTGAATGTAGATATGGTAATAAGATGATGGAGAGCGATGCAGACACTTCCTGTTAGGTGCAGATTCTTCTTGCATGAGCTAGATAAACTGTAATCCAATAAAGATTAACTAGATGCTTACAAGGTGGTGACTTTAAATGCTGCTGTGATGTAACCCAGTGAAACATGAGGTAACTACATGGAAATAAGTCGGTGTCATTCCATAGAGAGCGGCACGTATGTGGCGTTAGCTTTAACAGGATCAAGCCAACCGTGAGAGGAGGAGAAGCTCGAACTTGTCATTATTTCATCTTAAAGTTTTAGCAGCTTGTTTCCGTTTTAAATTCCGTTTTAAAGCAAGTTTCTGACCCAAAGAAAAATTTGTTTGACTTGTTTGATGAGCCCCTGACGAGTTTGTGTTCCCGCCTGAACCGTCACATCTGAGTTTCTGTGTAAGCGTTGTGTCACACGCCAGCAACCTCAATTCAGCTGGCCGTTGTGAACGAGCGCCGTGGCTCATTCATCTCAGGAATACAACGGAGAGAGCGGGAGATAAGACGAGACTCAGCGTCCTATCGCCTGGAGAGATTAGAGACACTTAGCTAGAGTTAGCGTTAGCTACATCTTCTGTTTAAATCTTCCAGGGTTCGGTGGTTCTTCAAAGTTTCTGAGGGTGAAAAGCCTTTCATCAGTGATGTTGGGGCAAAAGATGCCTGAAAGTTCGTAGACTTCATTTCCATTTTTCCATCCTGGTGTGCTTTCTTCATCAGACCGAGCAGCTGATAAAGCCCTGTTTCCACTGAGTGGTACACTTTGGGTCGGTTCGGTTTGGCTTAGTACGCTTTTTTGTGTATTTCTATCATACTGTAGAAAGGCCCATTGAACCGAACCAAACTGGGACCTGGGCCAATCTTCTGGTGAGAAGAGTAAATATTTTTCTATGACAGTGAGGGCCGTATCACTATGCCTCTGATTGATGATGTGCCCTGGCTACTTGGCCACCGGGATCCCTGACTGGCCAGCGCATGGCTTTCTCCCGGGAGGACGTGGGTTCAAGTCCTGCCATACTAGCATAACACACAGTCATAGTGTTGCTACAGTAGGCGTCAAAAGTTTTGCCTGTTTATTCATTTTATTTTGGTGATAATTTGTACAAAACTCAAAACCATCTGCGATTAGATCATCCAAACGATTATCCAACCCGTTTGTGCAGTGCAGTGGATTTTATCCCTCTCTGGGTTGAATGTATTTATTTGGTATTTTTAAGAATGGAAGACAGAGGAGGTAGAAAGCTGTACCCACGTAAATGGACTGATGTGGGTGAAAGAGAGTATAACGTGAACACGGGTATGAAAAATGATCATGCCTGCAGGGAAATGGATGTGAAGAAACATGACTAATTAAGTAACTTTTTTTGTTTTATGAACTGGGAGGAGAGATTGGAGGGAGAAAAAGGAAATTTTTCTCCTTTTCTATTAATTATAGATAATTATGCATTTCACACTTCTTCACTTATTTGTTTCTTTATTTATCTCCTCTCCTGTCCTCTCCTGTTATGAGCTTCTGGCACATTAAGGTCAGGGAAAACTGGAAGAGGATGAGGTGAAGATGTAAATTATCCCCTTCAACCTAGTTTTATGTTATACATGTTGGTGTTATTCACATTTCTCATGCATGTAAATGGGTCAAATTTGAAGAATATGTTAATATTTAGACTATGCGGCAAAAACCTGTTGCCAGGTATAAAACCTACATTTTCACTAACATAACAAACATGAAATTGAAATGGAAATCTCATACATATTATGTGCTGAAAAAATATCAGAAATGAAATGCACAGTCCGATAAAAAATGATAAGACCTCAGCACCACAGACACCAGATACTTGAACACTTGAACTTGAGCAACACTTAAAAGCTATAATAGAGTCAGAAACTTCCTTCTTCACAAGATTCTAATACACAGTCACTTTCGCTTTTTTACTACTTCATAAAATGCACCACAAAACCACATTTTTCACACATTTGCTTTTTGTTCAATTATCCCTAATCAATGAAAAAGGGAAGAGGTGAACTATTGGATTGTATCCAAAATATGAAGAGTGCTTTTCATTTTCAGAAGAAAACATTATTTTTATGATGGCATGATGTAGAAATTAACCCAGGCAGAGATTACAGATGGTTGGTGCACCTTGTTCCGACATATGAGGATGCAAGTATTCCACTTTATAATGAAGAGAAGATGTGACTACCCACTCTTGAGAAGCTCAACTTACAAGCTTGGCTCTCCGCAAACTCATTTACGATGCTGCTCAGGTCCAAAGTCCTCTTTCTGTTGTTCTTAAAAGAGTTTAGCCTGTCCAACGAGTCCACACAGTCTTTCTTGTCCCAGGCTGCTCATTTATTACCTTGAGCTTGGAGAATGAGCGCTCTGCAGACATGACATTGACGGGTATGTTGAGATACCGTCAATGTTGCTTAATTCTTAGAGCTAACAGGCAAGCTAGCGCTAGCCTCTGGCAGGATGCTAGCTTTTATCTGGGTTTGAATAAAAACTTTACCCTCATCCTTTTTCTTTCCTTCATTCCTTTGTTCATTCATTTGTGATCCTCCTTACATCCCATCCACTCTGTTACCTTACCGACTCACTCAGAGCTATCCCATTCAGATTAACCAGCGCCTGAAATAATGGCCAACTCCCGCCCTCATATGTAATGAGCCAATCAGAGCACATATAGACATCTCCATACATTCAGACATTCTCTCTTTGGGTGCCGAGCAGAGGCCTCCAGCAGAAAAATGTTAAGTTTATGCCTAAGTGCCAAAAGTTGCAGTTCCCCCTTCCTCCACTAGAGGCTGGCTGAGCCAATCCCCATTGGCTCCCATGTTAAAAAGGGCAACTACACAGCAGAATTAAACATGTTTACAGCTTAATCGGACAGGTTTAACTTCATGAAAACTGTGGGGGGACAGAATTCACTTATGACTAATCTGTTTCCATTTTATTTAATCTGGAAAACATCCATAATTAGGGGCATGTCCCTTTGATTGACGGGTGCCAGATATCCAGCAGCACGGAGGCACAACTGATTTTTCCCCTTTTTAAGAGGGGCCTCTGTAGGACCAGTGATAAGTAAGTAAGTAAACTTTATTTATATGGCACTTTTCACAGACAGGGGTCACAAAGTGCCTGAAATGACAACATATATTTACACTGACTTTTTTTTTGTTAGGAAAACTACAAAAATGAGGTCTTTTTGTGGGAGAAGTCCTGGAGTTTTGGGTCGGGAAAAGTTTAGGACTTGAACTTCAACTTTCGTGGCTTCAGAGCGTCTTAGACCACCTCCTCAAAGTCCTTTAGGTATCAGGCTGCTGCTCAACAATAGCTGTAAGTGTGGACGAGAGTGAGCAGAGGAGCGATATGCATCTCTTGCTTTTGAGTAGAATAAATCTAATATTTTATTTCTTATCTTGTGGGGCAGTGGATGATGTATGAAAGTAGACTGATTTCTTTCTATAATAATATGGATAGAAACCCACAGCTACAGGTCAGTGTTTGAAGCACAGAGTCTCTCCTTTATAGTGATGTTTCTAGGATTATACAACCAAAAAGGTCTTTCATCGAGCCATGATGGGTCAATGATTAATAAAGTTTAATTGAATTGATTGAATTGAACCTTGTGACCTTACATGTAATATCTCTGGCTGCTTTGATGTAGGCAACAAAGCCTGGTTTATGCTCCTGCAGTCATGTCTCAATGAAAGACTGAACACTGCATTCCTGATATTCCCGCTGTGGCCTTGACGGATCTCCGGGATTTGCCTCTTTATTTGCGAGTGATCTCTTAGTCCCCATGACGATAGAAGGTTAAATTTTTTAATTCCCTCCACTTATCCATACGCTTTTTTCCTTTTTGACATCTACCAAATTTCTACTTCAAATTGGCAGGGATTTGGGGTCATATTTCAGGCATTAGCTCAGCCTTGGAAATTTCAAAAAGTCTCCTATTGGTATGGTAATTCATCACAACAGATGCTAGAAAATGTCAAAAGTACAAAGGGAAATCACTCAAGTTGCACAGCTTCCAATCCAGTGTAGAACAACTGCCGCAACTTCATGCCGATGTACGTCAGCACAGACTTTGTTCCAGGTACTAGAAAGTAGAATAATGACAATCACTGATTAGTTTCACTAAACAATGTGGCGTTGTTTATCTACCTGCGTCTGATGTCTGTTTAGAAAGCATGTCTCCAGGCTTCATTAAAGCACCCGCTGCTTTTATGTTCCCTCATCTTTTTCATAGCCTTATATAGACAGGATAGGAGCTTTATAACATAAGACGGCGTGCTGGTGGTATTTTCTTTCATTTGCTGTGAAATTGACTAAGTTGTTCATTCTATAAGTCGACTTGGTTTCTGCCACTGTTACACTGGCTCCCATTGCAGTCAAGCAAATACCATGATAATCCAATTTCAAAGTCGAGCAGCGATTTTAATAGCACAAAAACACGGAGTGAAAAGCTGAGAAATGCTTTGATGGGGACTCCTATTTCATCTGCGTAAGCTGCTTGGAAAAATCAATACATCACAATTCAGCCGCAGATCTGGGGTCTCTTTAAATTAGAGCAGGAACATCTTCAGGTCTTGGATACGACTCATCTGTCGTGGTACGCGTGATCATGCTCTGCATTATGCATTTAAGCAAAACCCCACCGTTTTCCATCTTTCCTGATAGCGCTAAGCTACCTTGTAGATTTTAAAATTGAATTTTAAATTACTTCTCAGAACCAATGAGACTTTAGCACTCGACTGCAATTCAGTGAACCACACCCGATAATGATTGTGAGGCAGAAGTACCTCCAACCAAACCTCTAACACCAACATATTTCTCTGCTGTTACTTTAATCTAAATCCTCTTTGTGTTCTTGTTAGAGCTGAATACTTCTCCATGACTAAGATAGAAGACTTTTATCTATCGTGGCACACCCCTCACATGATCATATAGCTCCTTGCTTTGTTATCTCTGATTGAACAGGAACTCTCCATCTTGCTTCGGCATATAGTCCCTCCAGTATTTTCCTATCTTTAACTTTTTATGCGCCACACATCCATGATCTGTGAAGCTGACACAGGAAAAATATTAGTAAATGTCACAACTCACAACTACTTTACAAGCTTTCTCCAAACATTTACATTTGTGTCTATTTATTGTTCTAATCTTCTTTTCAGCTCCTTATGCATTTTCCTTCATTCATCAAACTTTTACAACTGAACAATGCGAAAAAGGTACTCATTCATCTTGGTCATGGCATCTAAAGAAGGTCAGGTCGAGTCAACTCGATGTCTTCAAGCCGTGTCTGTCCCGTAGTATCATGAGTCCCAAAGCCATAATGTCCACCAGAGGGCAGTTTAGAGATCACCTCTGCATTTAGACGTCACTCTCGGACACTTACTAACATCCTGATGGTGGAGGAGATAATGATAATGTCCATCCACAGAAAGGAAGAGCAGCACAGTTTCTTCCTCTCAAGGCCCTGAAGACGCAATACATTCCACATATAAGACTCTATTCACACCGTTGCTCAAATTTCTTTTCCATATGTGTCTCATGTGGGATTAATGACAGTCTGAACAGAACAAATCTGATTTATTTGAATCTGACCTAGGCCACTTTTATATGTAGTTCTAGATGGGACACAGTGATTTGTGTAATAGGACCTTAGACAGACTGCATTACATCTGACTGTGAGTTTGACTAACGTTATTGTTCTGCTCTGGTGGAAAGGCAACATAGTAATATTGAATAATTTAATTAATGAATTGTGCATAATTTGGTTTGTTCGGGGCCGGCTGTGCTGGTATTTAGGATGGATAAACGGCCTGTGTGACATCATGGCTTTCCTCTGCACATGCATGCTGCTTCAGAGCAATGTGCCGCCCATGTAATAAAGGTCACTTGAAATTAAATGAATGACCACGGCAAAAACATGGGATTTTTGGTAAGAAATTGAATTCAAGTATTAAGATCTGCAGTATGAACCCAACCAGTGATGCAGAAATCAGCCAAAATCCTCCATACCTGTCTATTGCACAGCGCATAAATGGACCTTTAGAGTGACAACTGTCCATATCTTTACTCTGCGCTGAGACATGCAGAGACAAACAATTTAGTTTTTAAATTATTTCTGTAAAGATTTCTGGAATGTGTTTGCTTCCATAAAACATTTCAAATATGTAGCACATATAACAGGCTTGGAAGTTGTGCTGTAACAAGGCCACAAAATACTCTGTACAGAGAGAATTTCACAAAAGCTTTCGGCTTTTATGTGCTGAATGTCCAGTCCATCTATTCTACAGTCAGCGGGGTTAACCTGATAACATTGTACTGCACTCTTGTTTTCTGAATCTTTTTTTTCAACCAAAGAGCCTTTTAGAGTACAGCGTACAACCTCCTCCAGTCTTTGTCCTTCTCTTATCCATTCTTCTCCGCCTGGTAACAATGGCCTGCTCCAGCTTGACTATGACTTTTGTAATAATGCTCATTACTTTAGTTACAATGTTTTTATCCAATCAATTTAGATCCAAACATAAAAATGTGAACATTGTCTCTTCAGTCAGAGTTTAAATTCCTCCTGCAATACTTCTCACTTTAATTTTATTGTTCTGTTCACAATGTTATCCACATGTTCAAGCACAGTCATGTTTCTCTGCCTCTCCATATCACCCTGTGGACATAATGAAGTGCAGAGGTGAGCAGTTTCACCCTGTAAACAGAGCACCAAGGTCAGTGTTTGCTGAGGAAATGAGCTCTAACAAAGCTCCTGCAGCCGATGCTGTAACGCAGACAGGGTTCAGAACTGATCTCACCTTGTAAAGCCAGTCATTGGAGGGAATTGGCTGTTTTATTCCATCTTATTAAATAATATCAGTGTGAATAAAGGCTTCCATAAACAACGGTGTGCAATAAAAGTGACCTTACTCTTGCTCCAGGTCTCAGAGAAAACAGGAGAAAAGCCACAATAAAAAAATAATTCTAAAAAAAATGATTATTCTATTTATGTTTATAGAAAACATTTAAAAAATGTAAAACCAATTGAGTTGCCTTCTCATCTGATGAATAGGGATGGATGCAGTGTGACCTTTGAATAGACTCTTCACTTATTACCACAAATATGTTATTTCACTAAATGTGGACAAATGTTTGCAGATACTGTAATTTGATTCTGTGATGATGCCAGACACTTTATCAGAGCCACCGTCTTGGGTTGGACCCCTTTTGTCTTTCAGAACTGCCTTACTTCCTGATCCACCTCAGCCATTGGTACAGCATCACACAGCTGCTGCACATCCCAAAGGTGCAATATTAGACTGAGATGTGGTGGGTATGGAGCCCACTGGAGTCCAGTCAACTTATTAGCTTCAAGGTTGGATGTGTTGTGTGTTCAGAGATGCTGTTCTGCAGACCAGAACCAGTGCTTACTGGACTTCCTGTGGTCTCTTTATCATCTCTGACATCAACAACTGGATATTTTCTCTTCTTCACACCATTCTCTGCAAACCCTAGAGATGGTTGTGTGTGAAAATCCTAGTAAATACTCAGACCAACAACCATAAATCTCCTTTCTTCCTCATTCTGATGCTCAGACTGACCTTCAGCAAGTTAGCAACACTTTTCTTCTGAAAGACTCTTCATTTAGTATCTTGTGTGTCCCTATAGTTGACCATAACTTTGACAGAAATGAATGGTTTGTCAAAGTTAAGGTAACAAATAGATACTCAAGACACTAAATTGGAACCTGACCAGCTCTTCTTTTCCAGAAGAGCCAAAAGAGGCATCCCTCCGAAAAGAGCCAAGCTTCCCATCACTGACATTTTCTCCACGTCTAGATGGCTGAATGTGTTGATTGACACCATGCTGGTTGGCTAGGTTTGTTAACAATTAGCGAATGAACAGGTGGACTCGAGAAAGTGCTGCTGAGTGTATTTGAATCTTTGTACTTTTCAGTTACTTGGAAATCAAATGTAAAATATCCCTGTTTGACGTGATGGTGACGTTGTTCATCTCAGGTTGTCAGATTTAATTATTTTTTCATTTAATGGACTCTTCAGATACAAGAGTCAGGTGTAAAACATGGTAGAAGTTTTAATTTTACATGTACAATTACTGCATAAAAAATTAAGATATAGTCTAATAAATGAAATCAAATGTTAACAACCATGTTGAAAAATGACAGTATTCTCTGTTTTAAAACTCAGAACTGCCCAATGAATGGTCTGCAGAGAGCTATGTGAGATTTGTGTGGGATATTCTAAATATAAACACGTGATTGGAGAGAACATTTAATTTCATTGAGCTGAGGAGGTGGAATAATGAATTGGCTCAAAGTTCACATGGACAATTAAAGAGGATGCAATGTAGATGGCTTTAAAGGTCAAACATAAGGGCACTGAGGCTTTGGAAGTTAAAGACCCAGAGAAAAGCTCTTGCCTGACCTTATATCAGTCTGCAACAACAGTGGTCTTCTCCCAGCACCGTTTTGTTCATGCTTTTAAATATTATCCCTCTAAGTTGTACACTGAAATGATCTGTGCTTTATCCGTGTCAAGCCTTGGACTACAGACACAAGTCTTAGACAAGAGATGAGCATAACCAGTCAGAGCCCAACTTGTTCATCGGGGAACAGTGGATACCAGAGATATATTTATCAAAGCGAGCTGGTTGTGGTGCAGCTACTCAGTAATACTGCCAGTTGTATCAGTGGCCAATAACTGGAAAACATTCCCTGCAGCCATAACAGAATTACTCCCCGAGAGCAACTGTTATAAAAGACATTTGGAAAACTGTTCACTGCTTCAATGGCAAATATTTGTTTTCAGATTTCTGACTTAAATCCCATTTTCTTTCATTGGAGAGCTGATGAGGAGGCATAAGATCAACACACTGATTCTCTTGTGAACTTTTAGTATTGATTTTGGTAGACTGACATGACTTGATGGTTAAAAATACTATTTCATACGGGTCAAACCTATTTAGCGTTAAAACTTTTTTCTCATGTAACAGTTATGGCTCAGTTAAGGAGTAATGGGGTCTTCAAAGTAGTGGTGGTAAATATAAACATTTCATAGCCCTGTATTCATGTTCTACAATAGATTTTCATATTGTAATATCAATATATTATTAATGGGGACTAAATATGTATTTTATCATTAACATGATCACAGTAGGACGTGACTGTACTGTCAGAATCTGTCCCAGCTGGCAGGAGCTTTGGAGCTACTTGTACTACATACATGCTATGCTAGGTATATATCCTCTTCATGTAGGCTGTTCTACAGGGGAGTTTCCAAACACACTGTGAGTTTTAACAGAGAATTGGTATCAGCTTCTTTGATACCAGCCTAGATTTTACTTGGCATCAGATCATAGGGAAAATCAGTGGTATCATCCAACACTACTACAAAGGTCCGTCCTTCGAAAGCTGTTTAGGCCAAACCAAATGTGAATAAATCAAGATGACTTCAGTCACACCT
Source organism: Craterocephalus amniculus (assembly GCA_036024015.1). NCBI lineage: Eukaryota > Metazoa > Chordata > Actinopteri > Atheriniformes > Atherinidae > Craterocephalus > Craterocephalus amniculus. The sequence continues at coordinate 13,721 of JAVQJG010208675.1, forward strand.
CTGTAATGTAACCAATGTTCAAATGCAGCCTATTAATCCTGCAGTTCCTACACTGAGATGAACTGTTTCATATTCTGACTCTTAGGTAAGCTTAAAGGTTCTTAGCGGACTGCAAAAATCTGCCATTTTTCAAATTGTAAATAAAGCCTTCCTCTACAGCTTCACTCATGGGTGGAGCTCCACAAGGATACATTTTTTGGGACCAAGTTTATCCTCATTGTTTGTGCTTTCCTTGGTTTATATCTTTGGCAAGTACAGTATTTATTTTAGTGAAATGATGCACAAATCTTATCTGCTCTGAGAATATCGATACTCATGCTGCATCATATCACACTGCACTGTATCATGTTGTATTGTATCCCATTACATCTTGTTCTATTGTATTACAATGTACAACACTGCGTTGACTTGTATATCTTCATACTGCATCTTATGGTATTGTGTAGTGTTGCATCGTATCATATTGCATCTTATTGCATCTTATTTTGTATCACATTGCATGCTGACAGTTGATGGAGTCGAAGCTCAGGATTTGTAGGGAACACGTGTCGTGTATGGTAGAGTTCCAGTAAAAATTACTGTCCAATATTTTGTTAAGTCTATATTCTTCCGAGCATCTCCCATATGTTGCATTTGATTGGAAACATGGGGAGCACCTCTCCTTCTGGTCTGCATTAAAAGGTTTGCCTCTCAAGGGGATGTGTCTATGCTGTGCAGATGGAACAATGAGTGCTTTCGCTCTCCTTTAGTAAGGACAGGTCAATAAGGGAGAATAACAAAATTCACAGATATTTGGAAAATATTTGTTGGCTATACTCCAGTACGGCATGCAGGGACACAACTCGACCCCCAGAGTTTAGATGTTGGTGGTGGAAGAATCAAATTAAAGATGCAAGGACATCTCATTATGCCCTCAGGGCACCAAATGGAGGTGGATTTAGGGAAGAGACACAACCTGGATTGAATTATAAAAGACTGGGAAGGGATTTAAGGAATAGGAAACTGACTCGAGAAGATCATTGGACAGCTGTGATAGCTATTTGACGGCGTGGGAACATGGAAGTGATGAAAATAAGGAAGAGCATTATGAACATGGGGGAATAAGGGCAGGTGAGAGAACGGAGAGCTTCCTTATGGAACTTTCACAAAAGATGTTTGAGAGACGTTTCAGGTTTTAAACAGAGAAGCATGCAGATGCAATTTTACAGTTTAAATTCAACTTTATTGAATTTATTGAGATTTCTGTAATTTTCTTGTGGAAGCATCCCGAAATCTTTCACACTCAGCAATCTTCACACATAAACTGTTAATTCACTAAGATGAACATTTAAGTAAGTTGTGTATAAAAATATTGATTCACAAAACTTTAAACTTGGATCATTTCAAAATGAGCATTTTCTCTTTTTTCAGTCATGGATTTATTTTGTTTGTGACTATTAATACCTGTTAAAAACCTTTTAAGTATAATAAATCTTATGTTCATGCTGTATTGTTTATACATGCTCAAATGAATAAATCAACAAGTCTTCACGAGTCTTCACATTGCTAGAAAATGGAGCATTTTAAGGCAAAAAAAAGCTTAAATGCAGTGTCGTCATTTATCAATCTTTCCTTAAATCCTTCCTTCCATCTTGTAAACCTCATGAACAAAAATGTAATCTGTATTTATCAGACGTGTAGGGCAGTTGTTGGTAAGCGGCTGCTGATAGACCCCACATGCTTCAAATCACCATTGTTTCACTGTTCATGTTAATTTACATTCAAAGCACTTAATTGACCATACAGTAACACCCAGTGTTGGGTAATAACTTGTTTTAGTGACTTGTATGATCTACTTTGGGCTTGTTTTTCTGTAAAGTCAATAATATTGTCAGTTGGGAGTTTTGTGGCTTCTTTAAGTATAATTGCATATACAAGCCTCCTCTGATCCCTTTGTGAAAACCTCCCGATTAATTAATTAGATGGGAAAGTCTTTTTCTAAAAAGTAATCAAAACGTCACTTTTAACAGTAACACATTGCTTTTGGTTTAAGAGATCAAAGTTACTGAGTTACTTTTGAATGAAGTAGCTAGTAATATTGACTAGTTACGTTTTCCAGTAACTAGCACACTGGTAACAAAACATGGAGCCTGACTGTAAGAGGGTGAATCCAACCAGACAAAAGACGTTTAGATTTATTCATGTGGTGCACTTCATCATGTGGGCTTTACTCAAATAAAAAACAAAAAATATATTTGTAAAACATTTCTAAAAAGTACAAGAACAGAAAAAAACTCTCAAACAGATTCTATGTTTTAAAAAGAAAATAAATGTATGATCTAGGAGTGATGTCACAATGAAAAGAGACATTGTTTGATGTCACCCTTAATCCCATAAATAAAAACGTGTACCAGCACACTGATGAGACTTATCTATAACTGGCAGACAGACCCCAACAGACCCTCCACCTTTGGATGTTTTTCTAACAATCAGACCCAGTAAAACCAGTTGTTACCAGTGGTGCACTGGTCCCAGGTTAACGTCATAATGGAAAAATCACAGTTTAAGAAAGCTGTGTTCATTCTTCCTCTGAGACCACCTGATTAGTAAACTTTATTTGAGTACAAAGGTGTAGCACATGGCTGTGCCAAGCTCATTGCTAACATGGATGCTAATATTCAGAGTTTGTTTAACAGGGACGAATCTCTGCAGGAATGAAGACAAACATTTCAGTAAGTTTGCATAAATCTATTCTTTTAAGTTTTTATTTATTTATTGCAGCTTTTTCACTTTCTAAACCCTTGTAAAATTAAATTTAGGAGATTTCCAAAACAAATGTTGAGTAACAGTGAATCAGATCTAAAAGGGAAATACAGGTTTATGTTGCTAGTGATCATACTGGGTGTGCCAAAAAAGAGACAGAGTTCAATTTGAGCTTTGGGTTTATAGAGAGTAATTGTTTGAAATGAGGAAAAAAAAACTAGTACAGTAATTTCATGAATATAACACAAGGTAATGATGAGAGAGAATCTGTTTTCTTCTCTGTTAAAGTAGGTTAAATTAGCATTTGGAGCAGGTTGCCGTCGTGATGCCTTCACATGGAGGGTTTTCGTTTAGTCTTGCTCAGTGTTGAAGAAGAGCTTTTTGTCTCCTGTGTTTAACATTAACAGTTTCCTCTACTGTGTCATGGGTTCATTCTCTGTATGTCAGTACAAGTACATAAACGAATAACCAGCTTTATGGATTTTTAGTTTGGTTCTTTTAACACATGACGCTGAAGCTGCTGTAGAACCTGAACAGAAAAATCTGCTGCAACACTGCAAAAATAAAACTTTGAGAAAAAAAACAAGCAGGCAATTATTGGGAGCATGTTCAACCCTTTAACTTTCACACTAAGAAAAAAGCTAGAAAGGAATGTTTCTTCGCATTTTCTCTTTTCTTTTTAACAAGAAGAAAACAAATAAAGTTTTAGCAAATTGTTGAGATAAAAGTTGAAATAATGATGGTGAAACAAACACTTTCTTTTGGTATTACATACCTAAACCAAATGGTAGAGACAGTTCAGGAAGTGAATCAATTCTTCACTAAGATTTATGCTAATTACTGCAAAAATAGCTCTATGGTAGAGCAGGACCAGAAAGGGATAAGAAGCCAAACTTAGAGAAAGATGAATAATAACACCACCAGGGATACAAATGAAAAAATATTGATGATAATGTTTAATGTTAGTATTATTTGGATGTTCTATCTTGAGAAGCTTGTTTTCATGTGATATGTTTTTTGATAATCTCAAGAAAAGAAATCTTTTATCACAGTAATTACAAACTTGTGAGCTTTGGTGTTCCTGGCTGACACGACCAGTGTCAGCCATTTCCCCTTTTACAAAAGCAGCAGTTTCCCCCGGGGTTGCTTCATTTTCTGGCAGATTCTTTTCAAAGTCCTGATACTCCAGATTATGATGTCAAAAACATTACGCTTCTTCTGCGAAACCTCTGAAGTACCGTACCGTACCGTACCGTCCTCTTCCGCTTATCCGGGGTCGGGTCGCGGGGGCAGTAGCCTAAGCAGGGAAGCCCAGACTTCCCTCTCCACGGCCACATCAGCCAACTCATCCGG
>JAVQJG010208680.1:0-50433 GCA_036024015.1 Craterocephalus amniculus
TGTGCTGTAAATAATGTTAATACCCGTTAATTTTTCATCATCAAGCTCTCCACCACTTTGTAACCCCCCCCCCCCCCGAAAACCTTTTTCTCATTCATCAGAGCTACTTGCTGTTAAGAAGGCAATGATTTTGAAAAGGTGTGCAATTGTTGTAAGAGGAGGACAGTGTTTGTGAAGACTGATATTTGTGAGTGAGGTTTTGTAAAAGTAATACGTCTAATTTCAATAAAATTGGTCGGTATTCGGTATTTGCGATCCATGATCACTTTTCTATTTATTTCATTCTCTTTACCAACATAGGAACCCGTAGCAATATTTTCACAATCAATCTCTTTTCACAAATAATCTTGAAAGTTTGACATATTTATTTATGTAAAGTCCCCTTGAGTCAGTACTCTGTAGAACCCCCCAGTTTTTTCACATTAGACACAGAATTTCTTTTTTTTTGCTTATTTTCTACAGATCAGCCCTAATGGATTCGGAATGGATAAGTGTCTTTGAACAGCCATTATCAAGTCTTTCCATGGCGTTGCCATTAGGTCTGGACTTTGGGTCATTCTACACATGAATAAATGAAAATGCTTTGATATAAATTCCGTTGTAGCTCTAATTGTATGTTTAGGGTCATCATCCTGCTGGAAGGTAAACTTTTGCCCTGGTTTCAAGTCTTTGCAGCTTGTAACAGTTTTTTTAGTGTAGCCCCATCCATCCTCCCATCATCAGTTCTAACCAGTTTCCCCATCATTCCTATACATTACAATTCCTACGGGATTATGCTTCTATCACAATATGTCATGGTGGGGATCGTGTGTGTAGGCCATTTAATATGCAATGTTAGCCACACTTAGTTATTTGAATCTGATCTAAAAGATCAAATGTGATCTTATTTCACCATAGTACATTAGTCCACATCTATGTTGTGTTTCCTACATGGCAAACACTTTCAACAATGGCTTTTTTCTTGCCACTCTTCCATAAAGGTAAGATTTGAGTTGAAGTTGTTTTGTGGGCAGAGCTGTGGATTTCTGCAGCTCCTCCAGGGTTTGTGGTTTTAATGAGACAAAATATGAAAAAAATTAAAATGGCATTAATACTTTTTCTATTCCTACTAAGAGTGTTTTATTCAGTAAATAACAGCAAGAATTATAGTGTACTTTGAACAGCATAAAATCTCTCAGAAGTTAATGTATCTTTACCAAGATTTTAATGTTATATGTTGCATCGTAGAGTCTTGAACAGATAAATAAAGTAAATTACAAAGCTATCCACTACTATCCTGTACTAAACTCGCCAATATTACCAGTAACAACTGCTTTGAAAAAAATCGTTCCCCCTTTTTGATGTTATTATTATTAACCAGCAGGGGGCGATACATTCCTTTCTTTTTTACTTATTAAGGACACGTCACTACACCACAGCGGCAAGGTAGGAGTCCAAATGTGAGTGGCAAGAATGCAACCAATAAAATTTCTTTATTTTTCATGTGACTGTGGATAAGCCAATGAGCACACACGCACGGCGTAGTGGAGGCGGGACTACGTTACGTTGAAGGTTGTGTGTGAAAAGTGTATGAGTAGCAGGAGCGGAGCGGAGCGGGTAAGTCACTAAATATTCAACGTTATAAATGTTAGTAAATCATGAGTGCAATTTTTTATTTGATGCTTTTGCCCAGGGATTGGTGGCACTTTGCAAATAATTTAAAGAAGAGCCGGAAGAGAACGGTTTTCATTAATTAGCAGCTAGCAAGTTAGCTTTTCTAGCTGCTTTCATACTTCAAATGGATGAAAACTGCATCAGAAATAGCCGGCCTGATGCAGACAAACTAACAGATGCAATCTCCATCTATGCTTATGCTAATTTGCATGTAATAGGACTGCAGCATGATTTGATAGCTACTCGATAGTTATTAGCTTGTGGGAGGGTTGATTATCATCAGGTATTGTCAGGCTCATTCTGATGGTTGTGCTGCCTAAAAAGTTAGCATTAAGTAGGAGCCTAATGGACTTAGTGGGGTAACATTGCCTTTTGAGCACCACATTTTAATGCAAACTTAAGAAAGCTGGACACCGATTCCTGCTCTGCGTTTCCACAGTGTCAGCTTCCTGGTTTCTGACGCCATATATCTACGGCGTGGCCTTATCTGGTTGGGCTGAACGTGGAAGTTTACAGCACCAGCTGAAACACTGATTTTTGTGCCTGGCTTGTTTAAAAACAGTTTTAAATTAAGTAGGACTTCTTGAAAAAAAACAAAAACAAAATTGCAACAAAAAAGACTTATCTGGCTGGAATTTACTTATTAATCCTGGTTTTAACTTTGTTTGTCCTTTTTCTTTTCAATCATTATTAGGTAGTACGGTGAGCTGTCCCAATCCTCGCCAAAATGACCAAGCTGGGCTTCTTGCGTTTGTCCTATGAGAAACAGGACACACTGCTGAAGCTGCTCATCCTGTCTATGGCTGCTGTCCTCTGTGAGTCCGCTGGATCTATCACAAAATAAAATTTAATAAAAGAAGGGACAAATCTAATAATGTGCTGTTTCTATTTTTCCTCAGCATTCTCCACTCGGCTTTTTTCCGTGTTGAGGTTTGAAAGTGTCATCCATGAATTTGATCCGTAAGTATTGCAGTCACTTCAGCAGAATTGCATCCTCTCCTCCTCTTCTTACCTTATTTTGATTTTAGGTACTTCAACTACCGTACCACCCGCTTCCTTGCGGAGGAAGGATTTTATAAGTTTCACAACTGGTTTGATGACAGGGCATGGTATCCTCTGGGGAGGATCATTGGTGGCACCATTTATCCAGGTATAGGGTCTGTCTGTCTTTATAATTCTTTAGTCATCTTAATAAAAAATAAATAATTAGTGAATGACAGAGTCCTTTTCCTCCAACAGGACTGATGGTCACCTCTGCCGTCCTGTATCACGTCCTACATTTTTTCCACATCACCATTGACATCCGTAATGTCTGTGTCTTCCTGGCTCCCTTGTTCTCCTCCTTTACCGCCATCGTCACCTACCACTTGACCAAGGAGCTGAAGGTAAAACACACAAGCTGAAGTTTTTATTATTTGAGTGCAGTCTTATTTTTGCAAAGTTGTGCTAGACATGCCCTCAGTTGGTAATTTGTGTTACTTTCGTTGAGAAATGCAGCACCTCAATGGACAATATTATAGAAACATCATATAGTGTCATTCTGTACAGTTTAAAAGCACCTGAAAGGGAAACTTTGAGTAATCCAAACAGCTCCTGAAAGAAGAAAATTATTACCAACTAATTAGAAATGCTTTCAACATTAGAATTGTACCAAAGAACTGCAGCTACATATTACTTATGATGCATCATTGAGATTGGTTCATTGGTTCCTCTTAATATGGAGGTGAGCAATTGCAAAAACATGAAAACGAATGCTTGTGTCTGTATGCCTGTGTCAATGCATAAGGAAAAATTAAATAAACTTGACACAATTTGATATTTTCAGGTCTAAATCCAAGAGTTTGACAAGACGGCACAGTCTTACTTTTAGTCTTTCCTAAACTAAATGACCCCTCAGATTATACTTTCCCTCATTCTAAACGTTTGTCTCTTCAGGATGCAGGTGCCGGGCTCCTGGCGGCTGCCATGATTGCAGTGGTCCCCGGTTATATCTCCCGTTCTGTCGCCGGCTCCTATGATAATGAAGGTACAGACATTTACCAGTTCATGCTTATGTTGCATGAGAGAAAGTTAATCAATGATTTATTTCCAGATAGTGATTTAAAGCATTTTGTGAGACTGGTCAAAGTACATTTTGATAGATTTTGTACACAAATGTGAGTTTAAAATCTGTAATGTCAGAGTGACTTTAGAAAAGGTCATTCATCTTTGCTTAAGTGTAGAAACATATACATGTGCTTGAAGATGCTGCTTCAAGACTACAAGGATAAACTTTTAATAAAGTCTTTCTGAACACTCCCGTTCAGGTATCGCCATCTTCTGCATGCTGCTGACCTATTACATGTGGATCAAAGCAGTCAAAACAGGGTCGGTGTACTGGTCATCCATGTGTGCCTTGGCTTATTTCTACATGGTGAGGAGATCAAACAGTTAACATGTTCTGAATTAATTCAAGAGTTCAGAGATTTGTAAGGTCTTTGTGCGTTTAGGTTTCCTCCTGGGGTGGCTACGTGTTCCTGATCAACCTCATCCCCCTCCATGTCCTGGTGCTGATGCTCACAGGCAGGTTCTCTCATCGTATATATGTGGCCTACTGCACAGTCTACTGCCTGGGCACCATCCTCTCCATGCAGATCTCTTTCGTTGGTTTCCAGGTAAAAATAAGAGATTTTCTTGGCACACAACCAGGAGGGATGAATTTAGAAATGACTGTCGTGTGACATTGTCCACCTCCCTGTCTCTTCCTCTTCTATCCCCCAGCCGGTGCAGTCATCAGAGCACATGGCAGCCTTCGGTGTGTTCGGCCTGTGCCAGATCCATGCCTTTGTGGACTACCTGCGCAGCAAACTCAACGCACAACAGTTTGAGGTGCTGTTCAAGAGCGTCATCTCCCTGGTGGGCTTCATCCTGCTGTCTGTGGGTGCTGTTCTCATGCTCACAGGTGAGAGAACTGATGGCATCAGTTTTCCTTTTTCCTTTCCTGTGTGATCCATCTCTGATAATTGACCTGAACCGTGTCATTCTCAGGTAAAATCTCTCCATGGACTGGTCGTTTCTACTCCCTGCTGGACCCCTCCTACGCTAAAAACAACATCCCCATCATCGCCTCGGTCTCAGAGCACCAGCCCACGACCTGGTCTTCGTACTATTTTGACCTCCAGCTGCTCGTTTTCATGTTTCCAGGCAAGTCAGAAGAAACACTGAACAGTTCTTGCAGTATCATGGATCCATGTTTCATCTCCAGCTCACCTTCCCTTCCTTCCTTCCAGTTGGTCTTTACTACTGCTTTAACAACCTGTCTGATGCCAGGATCTTCATCATCATGTATGGAGTTACCAGCATGTACTTCTCAGCTGTCATGGTATGATCCTGCTACATTCATATTTGCAACATAGTTATGATTAATGAATGTGGCTCAGGAGGTGGTCAGTGGTTTAATCCCTAGCTTCTCCCATCTACATGCATTAATTAGTGCTAGCATGTGTACAGAGCAGTGTGACCTGAAGGGTGACTTTAGTTTGGAGAAGCGAATAATCCCAGAAAAACACTATAAATTTAGCTGTTTTGTGTCTTGCTGTGCAGAATCTTGCTGATTAAGCTAAACCTTGGTGAAAAATGTGCTTGTTCTGCTGCCACTTTGTGGGGAATCTGTTGCAAAGCTGCACCAGCATTACCACAGCAACCCATGCAGAATGCTTGGTGACAGACAAATCTTAAAGCTTGCAAATACTGACATGGACAGTAGATCAAATTTGAGACCAATCTGAATTATTTTAATGTAAACTGAGACCCTCCCAAATCCCTTTCTGTACTTCTGTAAGATGAATTTAAGGGATTCAAAGAGCATTGATGATAGTGGAGGGGGAAAAATTCATGTGATCTAAATATTTAAAGAACCATAGATTGTTATGGCAAAGAGCATCATGCATGTGACATTGGTTAATATCCTGGTTGTTTCCTCCTCAGGTGCGTCTGATGTTGGTGCTGGCTCCAGTCATGTGCATCCTGTCAGGCATCGGCGTGTCCCAGGTCCTAACAACTTACATGAAGAATCTAGACGTCAGCCGGCCAGACAAGAAGAGCAAGAAGCAGCAAGACTCCACCTACCCCATCAAAAACGAGGTAGGAATTGGGCCTGAAGGACTCTTTCAGTCTACTGTTGCGAATCTATTTTAACATGTAAAACACTTGAATGTGGCTACAGGTGATAAATCTACTGCAGTATTTCACACCTGTTTAAGTCACAAGCTTAGAGGGTGTTAGATTAGGAGTTAAATAGGAATTATTTGGTGATTTATTTGACTTCACTGGAGGTCCAAGATGTGTATACTTATTTTTTTTTCACATTTTAAACATCCTACACACGTGTTGTGAATTTTATTCTCGTACATATGATAAAATCTTTTTATGTAACTTTTTTAAACATCATACATATTCTGATTTTAAAATGAAAAAAATGTCATTTTAGCTTCACTGTACTTTGTACTAAGCTCAGGAGTTTCTGGCTGTTCCTCTAGTAAATATTATAAATAAAAAAATAAAAACATCACTCTTTTGGGGTGTTTGATCCCCTATTATGTTGGTGACTTTAAATGAGGTTTATCTTATTAATGTTTTCACATATGTCAAACAGGTTGCCAGTGGGATGATTCTTGTCATGGCTTTCTTCCTCATCACATACACCTTCCACTCTACCTGGGTGACCAGCGAAGCTTACTCCTCTCCCTCAATCGTCCTGTCGGCCCGTGGAGGCGATGGCAGCCGCATTATTTTTGATGACTTCAGAGAGGCGTACTACTGGCTCCGCCACAACACCCCTGAGGTAGAAGCCCAGGCTGAAATCTTTTAAAAGGTAAAACCGGAGTCGGGCGCAGAGATTGTTTTGTATAATATCCTGTCGGGTCTTACAGGATGCCAAAGTCATGTCATGGTGGGATTATGGATATCAGATAACAGCCATGGCAAATCGAACCATTCTAGTTGACAACAACACGTGGAACAACACCCATATTTCAAGAGTGGGACAGGTGGGTTGCGTAACCTTCGGGATAATCATGTTAGTAGATGGATGCAGCGCTGACTGGGCCGTCCTTTGCTCTGCAGGCCATGGCTTCCACAGAGGAGAGAGCCTATGAGATCATGAGGGAGCTGGATGTAAGTTATGTCTTGGTGATCTTCGGAGGACTGACAGGCTACTCCTCAGACGGCAAGTCACCAGTTATCACCATCATTTACTGTCATTTGTTTTTAGCCATATATTAAATCCTAGACAAGCATAATGGGATTTTCATGTTTGTATTTTACTGACTTTGGTAGAAAATATTCATAATTTCTCTGGGTAATGACGACTGGTTCATACATGAAAGGGTGTTTATATTAACTTTCCGCTTCTATATGACAGATATCAACAAGTTTCTGTGGATGGTCCGCATCGGAGGAAGCACTGAGACAGGCAAACACATCAAGGAGCACGACTACTACACTCCCACTGGAGAGTTCAGAGTGGACCGGGAGGGCTCCCCTGTTCTGCTGAACTGCCTCATGTACAAGATGTGCTACTACCGCTTTGGGCAGGTCTACACAGAGGGAAGTAAGTAACCACAGCCCACACATGAGGGGATTTTCTCAAGATGAGCAACTTTGACCATGCAAACATGATAAAATGTGGTAAATAATGTTGCTGCATATTTAAACCACAGTTGCATTACACTTTTAGAAAAACATGAAGAATGAAAATAAATTGGATGCTGTTGCTTCTGACCTTTCTGAGATAAACTGGACGTTTCTGGGAATTAAGACTAATTCTGGTTGTGATTTCTGCAGAGAGGCCACCTGGTTATGACAGAGTGAGGAATGCTGAAATTGGGAACAAAGACTTTGAACTGGATGTGTTGGAAGAGGCCTACACAACAGAGCACTGGCTGGTCAGGATATACAAGGTAAACCAGATTTTCTTGTTTTTTTCCTTTTCTATTTTACAATTTCAAAACAAAAAGACTGCTTACAAGAACAAAATATTTGGCTTGCTGGCTGTAACTTTGTAAAATAGTTTCCATTACCCTTATTAAAAGGTTTCAAATTTCTACAGCTACATTGTCACAAGAATCAAATGCTTTTTTTTTAGGTGAAAGATCTTGACAACCGAGGTCTTTCAAGGACATAAACTCTTCAGACAGCAGAAACAGCCTTTCAGCTAACAGCACTGATCGCCCTCCCCTGAGGTCTGCAGATGAGTGGAGAAAAGTACTTTTTTTTTTTTACTTTGGGGAAGAAAACTGCATCAAAGAGATTTTTTTTGTTATAATGAAATGTCTCATCTGGGATCTGAGGGAGTTGGTGTCTAAACGTCCAGTCTGATGTCAGGAAGTATAATTTGCCAAGAAGTGTATAAAGGAAAGCTGTGTTCAGTCAGGAATGCTTGGATTTTTACATTGTGGTCAATTAAAATGGGATTAAATGTGACTGGACTGGATTTTTTTCTTCAAACTGCCCAAAGAATTAAAAAAAGCTGCTGTTTGTACAGTGTTTCATTTGCATGAGGCAAACAACCTGAGATGGTTTCAATGTGGATTTCAATGACATGACATGTGCAAAAATGACCCAATGCATTCACTCTTCCTTCCAGCAGTTTTACTGTCAAAGCACAGCAGCTAAACATGAGGCAGCATTTAGTGTACAAGGCAGTACTTGTCAACTTTACATTAAAAATGAAAGGAAACTGCAACATTTATATCAGGATAAAGAATAGAATAAAGTTTTGTGCAGATTCTGATTAGTAAAACCATTAAAGTGTCGATTAGCTTTTGTCCCATACATACGAGGGCTTTAAAACTGAAAACCACACAGTTCATTTCACAGACTGCTCTGGTCAGGCAGATCTTCCAGAAGTGCAGGGTTTCTTCTGTAAATGTAGGCGTTAGGATCATCGTCCAGCTTCACCAGCTCGGCTAGCGACGACACACACGGATCGTGGTCGACCAGCATCGTCGGCAGGCAGGAGGATTTGCGCTGGATGCGGCAAGAACGACGAACTGGAGTCAGAAACTTCAGATCTTTGATGTTGCTCTTTCTTCTAGATGCACTTGCGCAGACTTCATCCTCAATTGTTTTCTTGACACTGCAGAGGGTTTGAGAAAAGACAGGACAGTTTTTATTAACCAAGCAGAGCAGTGACCTGCAGGTACTACTAGGAAAATTGGAATATCATGGAAAAGTGCTGCATTTCTGTAACTTTAAAGATTAAATGTATATATATAGACAAATAGTATGTTAATTCATTTAAGCTTTTGTTTAGATTTTACGGATAAGGATTTCCAACTTCAGAAAACCTCAAATTCAAAAAAACTGAGAAAATTAGAATATTGCTTGAAATTGATAAATCTATTTTAAATACAAAAATGTCAGGCCTCTGAAGGTAAAGTCTGTCCCTAGCACATAAAATGTGTTGGTTTCCCTTTTATGTTGAATAAGAACTTTTTTTCAGGTTATTTTAATTTTCCGAGTAGCACCTGTACATTGTGTTAGGAATTAAGATTGATGGACTCACCTTTGCAAGTATGGGGTGGTCTTCACACTATATTTTATTACTGAAGCATCACTCATCTGCGGCGTTGTCTCCATCACATCATCATCACTATCCACATAATCATCATCGTCTTTCTGGTCAGAGCTTTCTTTAGCTTCATGCTTCACTTGCTCAGCTTCTAGCTGCTGCTCCTCAGTCTTCAGCTCTTCTTTACATTCATCTCCTGACTTTCCGCTGTCTGTCTCCCCATCACATTCATCGGTCACCTCTGAGAGTTCTTCTGGAGACACAAATGACAATAACATGATGAAATAACTTTTATTTCATGAAAATATTCTGAACCGACACTAATCTTGGTAAACGGGCACAACTTACCATCACTATCACTGCATCTGGATGGCGGCTCCATGGCCTCCAAGGCATCACACAGGTTTACAACGATCTGTCAACATGGAGAAAAAAAAAAAGATTAAATCATTTAAAAAACATTTTTTGAAGTGGGAGAAAATAATCCTGCTTACATCATCCACTCTGTCCTGCGGGTCATCGAGAAGATCTGAATCTGAGCTTTCAAGCAGGTCCAGCGTGGTGTTCATGATCCCTGGAGTCTGGATCCGTGATTTTATTTCTGTGACCTCATCCTCGCAGTCAGCAGGGTGTGGGGAATCCAGTTTTTCTACTTGACTGGGGTCCAGTTCAAGCTTGAACTGTGCTGCCGGCTGAGGCTCAGGATCAGGCTGAGGTTTGCCACGAGTCTCCGTTTTAGCAGAAACTTTGGTTTTTGAGGGCACCGCACCTGTCATGGCAGGTCTTTTGAAAGTCTTACCCTTGGAGGCTAACCATTCAGCCAGCTTTGCTCTGCAGGAGAGACAAGATATTGAAGAATTTCTAAAAAGTAAAAGCAAACTTCATCATGTCTGAAAGAAAGTGGCTTACCTTCTCTCCTCTGCTGTCTCTGTGGTAAATCTGTATTGGCTGAGGGTGTTTGAGACGGGAGGCTTCTTAGCCTTGTTTTCAGCCACCGCCACCTTTGGTTTTGTACTGAGGTTCCCACTTGTCTTGATGGGAGCAACAGTGCCGTTTCTGGAGCCGGGAGGAGGACGAGCAGAGCAGAATACAGGAGGGCGACGGCTGCTAGTGGTGGGTTTGGACACCTGTGGCAGTCTATCAGTAACTGACTTGGACCTTGCTAGAGCAGGTTTTTGCATATTGCTTCTGGGAACCTCAACAACAGATTTGGAGATGTTCCTTCTGGTAATATTTCCAATCACTTGGCTCTTTGTTTTGGGGGCTGATGGTTTAGGATCTGCAGTAGCCACACTATCAGTCGACTTCCAAATAGACCCGATCTTTGACTGAACAATCTTGCCTTTGTACATCCCCGGAGCTGATTTTACTGCAGGGGCTGGTGGCTTTGGACCTTCTGCAACCATTTTTCTATGCTTCACAGCCTGTTGAGTGAGGAAGACTTGGCTGTGCGTTTGTCGCTTCACCTCAGTAGCAGGAGCTCCTTTCACAGCTCTCTGGGACTGAAGTTGTCCGATTGTCTTCTTCGTGTCTACCGCTTTGACCTTTGGCTTTGTTGGTTCATTTTTTGCAACAGTTTCCCCCTTTTTGTTGCCTTTCAGCTGGAACGGAGCGGAAGATATTTTCTCGCCTTTGATAGAGAAAGTACTTCCAAAGGCTGGCTGGGCATTTTCCTTATTTCCCTGACAAATTTAAAAGAAGATAAACATTTTGTGAGCCGAAATACAAAAAAAAAATCTTACCATAGAATTTAGCACAAAAAGACAAACATGTAATAAAAGACACAAACCATCCACTTACTTTCTTATTTGTGTAGTTTCGTTTTGATACTGCAGCGTTGTCCATAGTGTAAAACCCAAAATGCAGTTGAGGCTGCTGTAAGGTAAGAACATACACTTATCGTGATTTCTGATTGATATCTTCAAGAAATATTTTAGTAGGCTATGGGTTCACGGTTTAATTATTACAAAAGCAGTTTATAGTAATTTATTTGTGCTTTTCGTTATGTGATCTTATATGAAAACTGAAGATATAAACACACATGGTGTGTCAATGCCAGTACTGAAAATAGAAAAAAAATTGTAATTAAACGTTCATGTTTCAACGGTAAAGATTAGCGGGCAGTTAAAAAAAACTGTAAGCTGTTTTAAATGCAGAGCTGCATTTTAAACTAAAATGCATTTTCATAAAATTAAGAGTAGAATAAACGCAAACTTACCCTGTAGTAGTTGTTCGGAGTAATAAAGACCAACTACTTTCTCCAGAGCAGCACACGCACTGAGATAAACATACAACTGTCTTGAGGAAAAACGATTCCGTTTGACTTGGCGCCTTCGCACTGTGATTGGTCGTGGTAGTATCGCGAGAAACTAAGACTGACCAATCACGTTTCACCAAATGAAGAACGAGAATGCAGGGTGACTGCGTCCTTTCATTCATCCCGTACATTTTCTTCCCTTCAGTTTGAATGTTTGAATCTAAATAAAATTCCTCAACTAGCGGTCTGAACACACCCAGTCTGTTAGAGATGTCACCTCCAGCTGTTTGTGGATACAAGGCATTTAAACAGGAAGAGTTAACTTTCCTTCTGTTACTGTAAAATATCAACAACAAATCATATCAGCTTAGTGAAATCAAAATATATGGTAGAATATAATTAATTTCTTTATTAAAATGAAGTGCCCCTGTTTAATAAATGGGGTATACGATGTTATAGTGTTTTTTGTTTTTGTTTTTAAATGGGTCTTTAGATTTAAATGTAAGTCCCAAGCTACTACACATGCATTTGGAACATGCCTCAACATGTTTCCAACCTTTCAAAAGCTCGCAGAGGATTGTGGGATTGAAATGAGATAGAAATCGCGCGCTCTGGTACGTTTTCCTGTGCACGAGTTCCCCTTCAAAATAAATGCATCATCACAAACAATATGATGCTTTATTGCTTTATTAGTGCGACATTATAGGGGATATGTGTTGGTGGGATGAGCATGTGGGTTGTGTAGGTGACTGGCACCCAGTTAGCTGCACTGGTGAGCATTGACTCCAGTATGGCAATCAGTAGTAGGGTTAAAATGTGGAGAAGACACAAAACACTCTGATTGCTGCACCAATATTGCTTTTGGTTGAGGCAGTGTGATATTGTGGGGAAGTATCTCTCTCTCTCTTGCAAAAAAAGACTAATCATCACTTGACACATTCCCAGTGCAAAGTGACAGGTTTTGCAACCGTGACAATCCTTTATCTCCACAGTGTGAGATTAAACTCTATATTCCCAGATGACACCATTCGACTACTGAACTGTTGTGGGATTATCTTTAATTTGCTGGTAATGCCAGATTGACCAACACAATCACACTGACTTGTTTGCCGGTTTAAGGATGGGATGCAATCTCCTAGAAGTGCATGACCCATCTAGGGATCATTAGGAAGAGGTTGTTGTGGCTGTTTATGGTTCTTCATCATGCTACTAAAGCTCCTGTTTGTTAAATAAATAAAAAGTTAAATTGCCATAAATAGAAACATTTTGTGCAGTTTGTTTTGAAAACAAAACCGGAAGCCGTCTTGTTTGGTGAAGCTAACTAACTTGTCAGCTAACGTTAGCATCACATGCTTGTACAAAGAAATCGCAGTTAAAACAAGTTTATGGTTAAAAACCTGCAGAATGCAGAACTGCTGCGCTGCGCCGAAATGCTTCGGCGGTAAATCTGACTCCCAGTCTCTTTTCCGGTTTCCGCATGATCCAGAAAGGTAAACAACAACAAAAAAGCTAGCTTAGATGCTACTTTAAGCAGGAAACGCCTTCAGCCTGCAACTTCGAAATACTATTTGTTTTAACCCTGTGTGTTTTCTAATCGCATATGTTTGTGTTAATTATTATCACAAATTAATTTTGATCAATTAAGCAATTTATCGTCTTAAATGTATTCTGTCCTGTTTCACTGTTTGACACCATGATTCCTTATTAACCATGAAGTTATTACTCCTGCATCACTCTTTACGTACTGTGTGATAAACACCTATATTTCTCTCGCTTAAAGTAGAAAATCAGATTTTTAAAAAGCTATTTGAAGAGTCACAATCGTTTGAACAATGTAATTTCTTGTCAGATATTCTGATTTATACCTAAACATACTATTTTTGGAGATAGATAATCACCAAAATAGTATCAATCATTCCATATTTTATGTCTTTCTTGTCATATGTATAAGCATTGCCCCAGATTTCAGTGTGCTGTACTTTGGTGCATTCTTTCGTACTGAACTAAAGCTCCGTGTCAGAGGCCAGATTTAATTAGATATCTAAACTCGTTTTGTATTTTTTTCTCTTTCAGGTCCAAGAAGTGGCTTGAAAAATGCCAGAGGAAGGACCTCATGGACAAATCCCCCGAGCAACTGTACAGATATTACAGACTGTGTGGAAAACATTTTGAATCAAATGCATTTGATAATGTAAGTTTTGTACAACAAGCTGTCAGATTTCAGCATGAAATCAGCAGTTTGGTTGTATTCCCAGTCTTCATTTGCATCTCACGTTAGATTTGAAAGGTGTTTGATCCAGTCCTGCAGTACATTTCCCTGTTACACATGTAACATAGTATCTTTGGACAGTGAAAATAATATGTATTAATTTATTTATTTGTCCCAAGGGGGACAGAAGTATGAGGCTCAGATTTATAATGGTAACTTAAATATATTATTTATGTCTTTTGGCCACAGGATACTCAGGGTAAAGTGTTAAAGGATGATGCTGTTCCAACCATTTTTGATGTGTTAACCCAGCCTCAGACTGGACAGGTGAAGCGCAGTAAAGACACGGTAGGTACATGGATTGTGCTTTGTTCTCAGTCAGGTTTAATACAAAAAAAATAGTCACATCACAGTAATTTATTAATACTTGTGAGTTAATCTGTTGCCACGCAGCAAAATATGTTTTCTACATATAAATGAATATAGTACAGTCAAACATGCACTGTCTCTGTGGTAACGAAAATAGTATTTGTAATGACACTTGATCAGGAAAAAAGACATCAAGAAAAGAAAATTACAGATTCACCCCGCTAACACCCCATGTAGGGTATTATAAACTAATGAAATTATTATTATTATTCTATTTTATATCTGTGCAAAAATTGACAAGCAACAAATGTGAAGACTTTAAAATAAGCAACTGGTTGATGGCTGACCTGAAGCTGTTAATTATAGGATTTTTAAAGTTAATTTTGAGGTAATATCTTACAATTACATCAGTATATTTGTTTTTTATCTTAATGGCATCACTTATTAAAATCATAATTTGAATTTATTTAATTTTCTAGACCAAAGATGACGAATCGGTGAGCAAGGGAAGGAAGAGTAAGTAAAAATGTCAATTCTGACTTTTTCAATGCTTGATGGTCAAACAAAATAGTGTCACAGCCAACAAGACTAATGGTTTATTAAATATTATTATTTTTTTCTTTTTTAGAAATGAAAAAGTCACAACCAGAAGCAGTTACCGAAGACATCGAGATGGAATCAGAGGAAGACGAACAGAAGAAAAATGTGAAGTGTTTACTTGAGGTCATTCTACTCTTAGGAGAGCAAAGCATCCCTCCTACTTTGCCCTCTGATAACAAAGAGGAAGAGCTTAAATCCAGCACCTTTCAGGCCCTGCTAAATTACCGCATGCAATGTGGAGACGAGGTCCTGAAGAAGAAGTACGACGAGTCGAAGCTGAGCTGCTCCTCGGAGGAGCTGAATCAGCTGATTGAGGTGTGTGAGAAACAGGTGCGCAGCAGGTTGGTGGAGGAAGTCAAACAAAACGGTGTTTTCTCATTGTTTACCGATCACCTGGTAAAGATCTCAGGAGAGTGGTGCCTCCCGGTCTTTCTTTGTTTTATGGACCAGTCTAAATCCCTGCAGCAGAGGTTTGTGGGCTTCTTGAGCTTGGAAGGAGACGGAGACGCCTTGGTGGAGAAAATGCTTTCTGAAATGACGGACAGTTGGGGATTAGATATGGAGCGGTGTCGAGGTCAAGCCCACTCCTGCTCCGGGACACATTTCAGTCAGATTAGAGCATTTGCTACCAAGCTGATGGAGAAGTATCCAAAGGCAGTGCTCACGTTCAGGTCTTCCCACGCGCTGAACATGTCACTGGCCAGCGGGATGGCTCTGTCAGGCGTTCAGGTCGTCATGTCCACCTTTAAAAAGATTGAGTCCTTTTTCGATCAGTCGCCTTTGCTTCAGTTGGAGCTTGAGCATGCCATTTCCATGTTCTACCCAGACAAAGAGGACAAAGCTACCGAGCTGAAGGAAATCTGTCGAACCAGGTGGACCGCGGGACATGAGGCGTTCGAGGTGGCGCTGGACATCATAGAAGCTCTCCTCCTCTGTGTGGACAGCGTCCACGACAACGAAGACATGAGGTGGAATGACCAAATCCTGCACGACGCCTTGGAGCTCTCCAAAGCCTTAACTGACTTTGAGCTGATCATGGCGCTGGTCGTGCTGAAAAACGTGACCACGCTCACGCAGGCTTTGGGGAAGAACCTCCAAGGAAACGCAGCAGACGCTTATTTAGCTGCAACCAACGTGAAAGCGCCGTTGCATTCCCTCGTGGAAGTGACCGACAACATTGATGTATATCACGAGTTCTGGTACGACGAGGCCGTCAACTTAGCTTCAGCCATGGAGGTCCCGGTCAGGATTCCTCGATCGTTCTTGAGGAAGCATCAGGGAGAACCAGGAGCAGTTCAGCCAGATAATTACTATAAGGATAACCTGTCTGTTCCTGTGGTGAAGCATATCATCAGCGAAATGAAAGAGCTATTCTCTGAGGAGCACCTGAAGACTCTGAGGTCTCTGTCCCTCGTCCCCGCCATCATAGAGCATCAAAAGTCCGTACAACCTGACGAGGAGAACATGCAGATGTTTAATGAGGACATCCCTAATGCAGGATCCCTCTCTGCTGAGCTGCACTGCTGGTGGGTGAAATGGAGCAAAAAAAGC
Organism: Craterocephalus amniculus; assembly: GCA_036024015.1. Taxonomy (NCBI): domain Eukaryota; kingdom Metazoa; phylum Chordata; class Actinopteri; order Atheriniformes; family Atherinidae; genus Craterocephalus; species Craterocephalus amniculus. Next base: position 16,192 of record JAVQJG010208680.1, read on the forward strand.
AAAGGAGAGACTTTTCCCTCCAGCCTCCAGGAAACCCTGCAGCTGGCCGATGTGAAGTTCTTTCCAAACATGCTGGCCATCCTGAGACTTCTCAGCATCCTGCCGTCCTTGGCTTTGGAGAAAAGCTGCGACGAGGCGTACAAACGCTACAAGATGTACATGGAGAACATGCCGGACAAAGCCAAATCAAAAAGACTTGCAGTTTTGAACATAAACTATGATGTGGAGTGTGATCTGGATTCACTGGTTGACATCTACATGAAGACATACCCTGACAGGCAGGAGGTTCCATAGTTATGAGGATTAAGCCCTAAGGTTGAAAAACATGTTTTGTAAGATCATTTGTTCTTTTTTTTCTGTTTAAAATGGTTTTATTTGCATGTACTGGCAAAATCTGTCCTCATTCCACATTCACTTGTTTTTTCTTATATCACTTTAGAATTACATTTGCCGAACCAGGTGTGAAACATAGAATAGGTTTATATAATATAGATCTGTTTTCGCTTGGTGAGTAATTTGAGGTTGTGCACAGTTTCGTTTCTGTTTTGGTTTTCTGCCTAAAAGAGTGTTTGTGAATAAAGAGCTGAGCCACTGAGAATCTGCAGTTTTTGGTGTTAATTAAATCGCATATTACTGAGAAGTAAAACCTCAGTCATAACAAGGTTTGCCATTGTATATAGTACGGCACAAACAACATAGACAAAGTTTTCAGTCAGTTTTGTTCCTCGTTGCAACCCCTTCCCTTACAAAGTTGATGACCAATTACAGAAACCTCAAAGTTTTCAGAAACCCTTAAAGCTTATTGTGAAGCATTTTGTGATGTTTATGTTGAAGGGGGCTACTACTACTACTACTGTCATTTAGCAGACACTTATTCAAAGCGACTTACATTTGAGAGAACAACACAAGCAAGAGTAAGATACAGCATGAACAGGCAGACTGCTGGACTTCAATGGAGAATTTCAAGTACTAATTTAATAAAAATTTTTACTTTACTTACTTATTTGTATTTTTAAATACATTTTAATTACAGCCTAACAAAAAACTATAGTATTAATGCTACTCACTATAAGGCATTTCCTATACCAGTTAGTGAGGAAGAGAGGTAAAACCTGGTGTGGACCGATTTAGTCATTTGCTTTATAATAATATTTTGGTCAGTAGGTGTCACTGTGCGTCCAGAATATGTATAGTAAAATATTAATACATAACTTACCGTTTTACTTTAACTGAGATGATAAAATGAGGAAAAAGTGAGCAGTAAATTCAGTCAAAGATCATTAAGTCAAGACAGGAGAAAAATTTACCTATTTAATGCTTGTGTAATGTGGCGTGATACAAGCATTTTAAGAGCAGCATTTACTTAGGAAATTTATTTGTATATTTTAACAGCTCGAAATAACATGGCAATTTTCTATTAATCTTGTTAAATGACGTGGAAAAAACGAGTCATTTTAAAATAAATGGAAAAATATTCCCCTGCTGAGTACTTTCCCATAAAACAACTTGGGAACCAACGCAGGGCCGTTTTATTAAATTTAATCAAAGCAAGGTGCTTATTTAATTTTTTTTCTTAGGTTTTTTCCCGGTTCTACCCATAGATCTATGGTTCTACATCTGGTTCTACCAGAATGGGAGAATCATCTCGATACAAACACTCTTTGGCCAAGCCCGACGATGTCATTCCGCCCTCTGCTGGCGAACGTGCAGTATAGCATGGACTAGTTCCTGGTTGATGGTATAACACGCTGTCGGCGACTGTTAGCTCAGCTCGCAACTTTAACTTTTAAAAGCATGGAAACAGTCGGTTCTTAGTTTGTCAAAGAGACAGTAAACGAAAATAACATTAAACTGCAACTGTGTCAGTTGCAGTTTTTGTCCAAGATATGGCTCTGTAGACACAGTTTGCTTATAGTAGGCTTGCCAGCTTGCAACCGCCAGTTAAGCTAGCTAACTTGCTTGCTAGCTACACTACAGTCCAAAATGACTGACTGCTGCGCCGCAGCCAACTGCGATTACCAGCAACGGGGATCCGAAAACACCACTCCACTTTTCAGCTTTCCTTTGGATTCGGAGCGGTAAGAGCTGGGCTTATTTCATTTGGGGATGTGTTATATATTAGCTTTTGGGCATGCAAAATGAATGTGTTAGCTATGCGCCGTTAGCATTGGCGTTAGCCTAACATCATGTTGGCTAACAGTGACACAACTCTGTGGAAAATGGCGCAGACTCACGCTACAATTGAAAGAAAAGTCCCTGTTAAAAACTTCATATTTACTAATCACATCTTTGAACCTGATGTGGTCTTGTGATTTAGGCTATGTAGGTTTAGCTTTAGGCTACACCATTTAGCACACGGAGAAAAACCGCCATGGAAAAAAACTTTTTTGTATTATTTAAATCGCCATTGGTACAGGAGGCAAGCCATGGACGGGTAACAACAGCGGGACTGACGTGAGGTCAGCTCGAGTAAAATAACCTTTTATTCAAAGCCATGTTTAACCATTTTGTATATTTAATGATCCTCCAACTTAACAAATTGCACAGTTATAGATTAATTGTGCACTGTGTTATTTATTTATTTTAAAAACTGGAGATACCCCTCGACTAACTGGCCCTGTAGCTCCTCGCCTTGTAAATCTATCCAGTCAAGTTCTTCTTTTTTCACGCGAACATTTCGAAAATAATGATCATCTTACTTTTTAATGTAATTGTATACATTTTGAATCATGCTTAATGGTGGATTGATTTCACCATGTTAAATAAATTACAGCACAACATCCCTGGACGGGAAGCCCCTCATGCAAGACTGCCTGCTACATATTGCGGGGTCCCGGACTGTTTCATGTCCATCCTGAGTGCCTGATGTTAACGATGATCAATCTAATAAAGTGATTAAGTAAGATAACTCAGATGTGTCCTTGGTCAGAACTGTTTGCACCATGGAAATATGTAGGGAACAATTTTATTTAGAAAAACAACAAAGGAATAGTCTTAGCCAGGAATAGTCTCAGTCATTCAGAATTGGCAACTTAACCTTGGAAAACATTAACTGTAAGTTATTACTAGCTAGTTATTGTCTTTAGGAAGTAGTAAGCTGTATATAAAATGTTACTACAGTAGCTGGACTGCAAGGATAACTTTCAATGAATTATCTGTAACTGACACATCATGTCACTGACAAATATGGCCAGATCAAAGCAGAAATAAACCTTGAAATCCAAGTTTTAGCTTGCACAATAATGCTGTATATTTATCAGTGAGTTTTTTTGTTTGTCACATTACAGGGAAAAAACATCTTGGATAGCACTCAGCCAGGCTTGAATGATTAAATGAATCACAGAAATGACAAAAGTTTGTGTATCAAATAAAAATAAAAAAAAAACAATACTCTTCTCTTTTAGACACCAGAGACACGTCCTCGGAAACCCCTAATTGTCAGGTCAAGAGAACCAAAGTAATGAATAAAAAAGGCTCCTTTAATCTTTTGCAAAAGGCATAGATGTGCAGCCAAGCACTGTAGATATTAGATGTTTTGTTTTGGATATATTTTGAAAACAAAGCTACCAGCATGGTTAAATTGTGCATCTTATATTCTTATGTTTGTGGGTGTGTCCTGCTGAGATGCACTGGTGACACCTCCTGGTGAGTTGGAGATGGGAAGAGACTTGATTGCAGCAGTGTTTACCTGTTCTTGTCTCTGTTTAAAGTTTGTTAGGCTATCTGGCAGAGAGAGGGGGGAGCAAAAAAAGAAGAGGCAGGGGTTAGTCTTGATCTTCAGCTTTCATTCTGGTATCAATCCTCCCTTGATGAGTTACTCCTGTTCCCTGAGTTAGCTTTTCACCAACAGCAGCTTGTGGTGTGTTAGCTGCTAGCATCACAAAGTCCAACGTGTGTAACTTAGTTGCTAGTTAAAGGCTAATGCATTGTCGTGCAGTCTTTGAGGTTGGGTCAGTTTTTGCTTGTCTCACAAGTCCTTTACTGTCTGTCCTAAATAGTTTCTTTAAATTGAAAATGAGTGGAATGAAAGGTCCACGTGGCTAAAAAAAACCTTTTAAAATTGTATTTATGTATTTAGACATGAATACATTCCAAGTTAGCTGTGAGGTGAAAACAATATTGGATAATAAGCATTGTTTTGGGGGTCATTTGGGATGAGTTAAATGATGGATCAAATTTGATGCCCTAATTCAAAGACATGGGCAGCATCTGAACACATTACAAGGTTTAAAAGGTGATCTTTAGAGCCCCAACATCATGCCTCTTTGAAAGACATACTGTATATTTTCTTGGTATATAATATGCAGAGTTCTTTGTAGCATTATCATCTAAATATGTATAGAACAGTTTCTCATTTTCTTGATTAAAATCATTAATACAAAAAATAGTTTGCTTCCAAGAGAGTTAAATCTGCATGAGGTGCCTTTAGGTTACAGGCAGCTTTTCTTTTTTTTATTTATCTTGATGGAGATAAGATAAGATAAGATAAGCAAAATCAAAGTGGATAGTACCTCATTTTGTTTTCACAGTTGCATGACCTGAAACTGATCTTTATGCCATCTTTTATAGTTTCAATTCAAAGGATTACATCACTATTTTTGAAAATGAATGCTGATGGGTCAAAAATTACATAAAGGATGGTTGATGCACACTCAAAAAAGTTAACATCCGAAAATGTCAACCATAAACAGTAGTTATTATCGTTGTCATCTTTTAACCTACCAAAATATAACATACGGGCAGTTAGTGATAAAGCTTGAGTTAGGACAGCAATTAAAGCATGACATTCACTTCTCTTTTACTTGACTTTAGTGTTTACAGACTGCAGAGTAAATACAACCAGAAAAAGTCCTTGCAGGTCTTTCTGTAGTGGTTTTGCAGCTCTTATGACCCCCAGAGAGGACAGAATTATTTGGTCTGAATTGTCCTGTGTCTTTTAGTTTTGTGTTGAGCATCAACAAATCGGCGATAACTTCATCCCTGGGATTTTGTTTATATAGACAACTTCTTTCCACATAAATTGTTAATACCTGTAAGTCACCTGTATGAAGCAGATACATCGTAATAAAACTCTTTTACACTAAGATCGTTCTTTTGTAACTTTTTGCAACTTCAACAATTGTTTGAATCAATGTGTTTTGGCTATTATGTTTTCAATCACCGAGTTTGACATTTTCAGCCTGGCATTTTATCACTTTCTCTTATTGTGTTTTTCAGTTGCAACCAATGGTTGAACAATTGTCGTCGCCAAGATTTGGCATCTGAATCGCCGGAGGAGTTGCATAAGTTGTACAAACTTTGTGCAAAGCATTTTGAGCCTTCCATGATCTTTCATCAGGTAAGAAGAAATGCCCTTTATACCAAACTTATAACAATTATCAGTTGTGCAGTACAGGTAGTAAAACATCCAAATGATGCTTCTATTAAATAAATGTAAAGTACTATCAAATGTTAGAACACAGACTAATTCATTTTCATTAGGTAAATGTCACCAGTCTGTTGTCTGGATCTTATTTGTCAACAATGAATTTTCTTAGCTAAGTTGCAATGCAACACTTTACTACAGCCCAGTTCATTCATTCATAATTAATTATGCACAGCATAATGTAAACAAATTACATTGTGTCAATGATAGTGGGCTTCATCAAATTTTATGTATCTTTTGGTCATTTAAAACATTAAAAACACTGTTCATTCACGCCATTAAGCTGTTTTAATGTGATTGTTATTGAAATGATTTACATGTAGAACCTTCCATTCTATATGCAAAATAAGTTTTATCAAATTTACCAGCTTAATCAGTTAAAATGCAAAGCTGCAAATTGCTGCCAAAGTTATGTCATTGGTTTAATGTTACTATAAACCAGCAGGGAATACCTTTTTGCTAAAGGCTTAATGATATTTACTTTGATAATGGACTCTAAAGAATCGGAGATTCTGATTATAATCAGTATATCTTTGATGTCATTTCAATTACAGAATATTCTGATTATAATCAGCATATATTTGATGTCATTTCAATTATAGAATCAAAACAAACAGAAAAGCATTCAAATTATATTTTAAGAATAAAAGACAGATTTTCCACAAGAGTAGCCATGCTTTGAAGCCTGATTTTTTAAAAATGATTTTTAAAGTCTATTCATTGTAAAATGAAAATGTAAAAAAAATCTTTTTCATCCAAACTATATGGTTTGAAAACAGAATCACTTGAACAGACATCCACTTGAAGTCAGTTACTAAATTCATTGTTGGATTTTAACATGACGACTAAATATTAAAATGGCACCAATTTAATGCCTTTGACTATGCAGATTCTTAACTGTTAATAAGGAAACTTTGCAAAATTAGTAAAATATGATACATTAGTTGTAATGTAACATAGAACCCTGTTAATATTCAAAATCATTTCTACTAAACTAATAATAAAAGCTTTTTTGGTTACTCAGGGTATTTTTCATGCATAAAATCCACTTTTCAGATGTACAAAGTTTCCTCATTAACATGGTGGCAACTTGATGTGTGACTTGGTCGGAGCAAGAAAAAAACATTTCAGCACAACAGTAGTGTGAAGTCCACAGTCACATTAACAGACACACAGTAACAGTGCTGTTAGATTCTCTGCTTTGTTTCATTTACGGTGAAACACTGCAGTCTGGAGTTGTCTTATTCTGCACAATCTGAGCCAAAGGAATTCATCTTAGAGCAGACGTTTGTGCTCTCTGCCTGACCATGTTTAAATATATTTATCTGCTTTCACCCACTTTCTTTTAGTTTTAGTGGGGGAAAAAAGGTTTCCTGTTTGAATGACCAATATACTATTGGGAAATACTGCACATTGTGTCTTTTTTGTGACATTCATAGTATGTCTGAATGAACCTGTGAGAAACCTAAGCTCAAATATGACCATGACCATCATGTAAAAAAAATTGTGTGTGTGATGATTGTGTTAAACTGCAACACTGACGGTTTTCATTGTTGACTGTTTTCATGAAAAATGTCTTCTGTTTTTACAGGGACTCCTCTAGCATTTCAGCTTTGAAGTGTGATCTGTTTGTTTTTCAGAGTGCTTCCAGTTGTGTCTTAAAAGATGATGCTGTTCCAACAATATTTGACTTCACAACGTCTGTGAATAAACAGTCACCGTGTAACAGGAAACGAGCCAGAGACCCTGTAAGTCTGTAATTCAAGTCTTTAAATTGATCTTGTTTTTACTTATGATTAAACATTAAAACTAAAAGAATAACAAATCCGAACTTCCATCTTTTTCTGTTTAGTTGGAAGAGGAAGATGCTGTTGTAAAGAAAACAAAAGGTACAGTAACTAGTTGTACTCAAATTTAAAAAAAAATCTCTTGGATATTTGGTTCTTGTTGACTTTTGTTTTAAATGTTAATTCACTGAATGGTTTGTATTTTTTAATTGAATTCATCCTCTTAATCCTAATTTCCTCATCAGAAAACACAGCAGCAGAACGGAAAGAGGAGATAAAAGACCAGCCTGGAGAGAACAGTGCTGCCACCGAACTCCAAAAAGACAACCAAACCCAAGAGCATGTATCCACCTCAAAAGCAAAGGAGACTCTGAAAATTTATTTCAAGGAAATCCTGGCACTGACAGGATTCAGCATCAATGGTGCAAATATTGGCAACGATGAGCCAATTGGAAGCACGAGGGGCCAGCAGTCTCTCAATCGAATCTGTGTGGAGAAAATTGACAAGAAAGAAATTTTGCAGTTCAGTGAGGACCTCATGCGGGAGGAGATCCAGAACAGCCTCAGACTGGCGCGATTCTTCTCCATTCTGCTGCAGGATGTGACAAACATAGAGGGAAAGGAGCAGATTCCAGTTTTCATCAGATCCGTCACTGTTTCTGGTTTCCCACAAAAGCACCTCGTCGGGTTCTTGCCATGTGACCTGGATGCAGAGAATATGTTTTACATGCTCCTCTCTGAGCTGCGAAACAAATGGGGGCTGAGGATGGAGCACTGCAGAGGACTCACTTATCTCATTACAGGAAGCATGTGTCAGAAAATGCGAGACCTCACCTGTAGGATCCTGCAGGAGTTTCCACAAGTAGTTCTGTCCCCAAGTGATCCATATGCTTTCAATATATGGATCATTCGCTGCATGCCGGTACCATCAATCCAAAAAGTTGCAGACAGTGTAGAGGAGGTGGCTTCATTACTCAGGAGAACACCAGAGCTGAGCAAGAGATTGGAAGGAAAGATCCAGATGACATATGGGCATATAAAAGGAGAAGCTGAAAGGATCAAAGCGGCCATCAGTGGGAATTGGGAATATGGCACTGATGCCTTCCAGACCTTGCTAGAAATTCTCGAGCCATTCCTGAACTGTATCAACGAGATCATTTCAAAGGTTGATGAAGATACTGCTGAAACGATGGCCAAGCTAAAACCAGTTTTAAAGAATTTCAATTTTATCATGACACTCGTCGTTCTGAAGAACACCCTCTGTTGCGTCAGCATACTTAACTCAAGTCTCAGGGGAATAATAAGCATCAGCAGTACTTTGCAGTACACAATTTCTAATGCCTTAAAGCTGGTAAGCAAATACCAACAAGAGCTCCCAATATTTCACAGGAAATGGTTTTCAGATGCAGTTGGTCGTGCAAAGAAACTGGGAGTGGAGGTCATTAAACCAGAGATGGATCAAGCCAACACAAGTGAGACACCGCTGGAAGACTTTTACAGAGAGTCTCTGAGTCGGCCTATCTTGCAGTATCTCGTTGCAGAGGTGAAGAGAGTGTTCAGCACCGAGATGGTCAGGATTCTCCGATGGCTCTCGTTAGTGCCATCTTACATGGCCGACCACAATTTCAGCATTCGCAGGGACAAAGTTGCAGATGCAAACTTAAACAACCTTGCACGGCCTGACACATTCTACGAAGAGCTTGGTTGTTGGGAGGTGAAGTGGAGGCATGCGAGCAAGCGCAGAATCCTCCCAACCACTGTGTTTGCCACACTCAAAATTCCAGATATTGGGTTTTACCCAAATGTGCAGAGCTTGCTGAAGGTGTTGGGCACCGTTCCATGTGTAAATGCAGAGGCTGATGTGTACGGCCAGTACCATATGGTACTGGAGCGGTGCCAATCCTATCTGGATGGCAACCCAGAGGACCTAAGGCAGTGCAACAAGGCATTTGTGTATGTGAACCAGGATGTGCACTTAAATGTTGAACAAATGGTGGAGTCATATGTCCAGAAACACCCTGACATCCTGCAGCTGTTGCAGAGGGTGAGTTGGATTTTTAAGCTGAACACTGTTGGACTTTAAACAGCTTCCTGTTCTACGTAAAGTAACGTACTTATGTGACTTTTTGTGTTATAGGATGATGACACAACGGAAAAGCCTCCACAAGGTGAGATAACTTCAAAGTAATTTATTTCTACATTCATTGTGCTACACGTGTTTAAATACACCATAATGGTAAATTAATAATTTAAATTGATTGTTTTAACCCTTGAATATAACTAAAACTGAGTAATCGTTTCAATTCCAGTTGTCAGTGTTAAAATTTTATACTCACTACTGAAGAGCTCACCAAAGGCCATTCTCACCTCTCATTTCAGCAGCGGTCCATGGAAACCATGCTGAAAAGGATACTGAAGAAGAATTACAGCTCATAAATCTAGAGATGGATGCTGAGAGGCTTGTGGAAATGAAATGTGCAGAGACTGACAGAGAATCTCTTAAATCTGCCTTGCAGACTGCAGTGGTGGCTGCTTACAGCAGTCACAGCCGGTTGAATAGTGGTTCCGGTCCTGCTCAGGATGTAGAGGTCGAATATGTGACCAAGTCTGAAATGAATGAAGTTCTCACTGTGTGCGAGAACGCTGTCAGGGAGGGAATCCTAATGGAAGTGGGGAGTTCATTTTTCTCTTTGATCATTGACCGTGTTGTGAAGCTGGGAGAGAAGGACTATCTTCCACTCTTCCTCAGGTTTGTGGACAGCTTTGATGTCATGCGATTGGAGCTTATGGGATTCCTTGAGGCAGATCTTGATTGTGACACCATGGTCCAACGTCTCCTGGAAATGGTGACAGTCGAGTGGCGTCTTGATTTAAATAACTGCAGAGGTCAAGCTTACCTTGGCTCTGGTGATGTTTCCTACAAGCTGAAAGCCTTTGCCTGCAAGGTTCAGGAGAAATATCCTCTTGCTATAAGCACACACAGTTCCTCCTACTCCTTCAACACATGGTGGTCAAAATCCATACCAGTGCCTGCAGTTAAAAGAGCCCTAGATACATTTGAGGAGGTCTTGATGTTTTTTGGCAGCACCGCTGTTTTAGAAAAGCAACTTGACCATGTGATAGAATATGGACTCAGAGAGAGTTATGAAAAGATCCAAGAGTTACAAGGAAAGTTCTGCTCCGTTTGGCAAGAGAAACATGACTCTTACGAGGTGTTTGTACAGATGCTGGAGCCACTTGTTGAATGTCTCGAGAAAATCAAAAACAATCCACAGAGGTGGAAAGCATTTGTATCAGAACAAGCAGGAGCCCTTCTCCGCAAGGTTATGGAGTTTGATTTTATAATTGCTATGGTTGTCTTGAAGAATGCATCCTCTTTTACCAGAGAGCTTAGTGCGGGTATCCAGAAGGACCAGTTTAGTGCTGCATCCCAACTTTGCCAAATCAGTGGCATTGTGGCTACTCTGAACCGAGTGAAAACAAACATGAAGGTGTTTCACCAGAACTGGTTCGATGAGGCTTGCGCAATGGCGCAGAGTCTTAGAGTACAGATTGAAGTGCCTGAAAACTCCATGCCAAGAGACGGCATGATAAAGCCAGTCGGATATTACAAAGATTGCTTGAGCGTGCCCCTTGTAGACAACCTCATCAATGCCGTAAAGGATCATTTTTCAGAGGACCACAAAGAGGCTCTCAACTTCCTCTCACTGGTTCCGTGCTCGGTCACAGTGAGTTACGTGTTTGAAAGCTTGAAGTCAAAGCCTCCTCTCTACAGTAGTGACCTCCCTGATGCTGACAACTTCTTCACAGAGCTGTGTTGTTGGAGAGTAACATGGAAGACTAAAGTGGCATCCGTGACTATCCCAAGTTCCATTTTTCACACACTCCGTCTGCCACTCATGCAGTACTTTGGGAACATCAATGCCCTGCTGAGGATTATGTCTGTACTCCCCAGCACGACTCTGGAGGACTGTGGTGTTGTAATGCGCCACAAGAGGTTCCTAGACTACCTGAGAAATACTAGTCCTAAAGACAGGTCGCCCTGTTTGGCCATGCTGCGGGTAGGCACTGACTTCAACAGAGACCTGGACCGCATGGTGACCCAGTGCCTGAAAGTTACTCCACAAGCCTTGGAGGGTATCTGTCTGGTATGTATGGTTGATGTAATACTGTTGATTTTTTAATCTATTATATATACATCAGAATAATGTTTCTTCACTCAACTATTTTTGCAGGACAAGGAGTCCAAGAGCCTCATCAGGAATTCTGAAAACAATATGGAAGGTATGGTTGAAGGAAAAAAAGTTGCTTACCATCCTCTCTTATGCCATGGTGGGAACATTTTCATCACCATTATTGTGTTGTCTCTGTTTCTCCCTGATGCATTTAGTTGATTTTGTCAAGGTAGAAGTGGAGGACACCAGAGTTCAGCAATCCCCTGAGAAGATGCAGGATCAAGACATGAAACCAGCAGACGAGAATGGGCACACAGGAAATAATCGCCAAAGTCTGGCTACAGTTTTTAAGTTGGCTGCACTTCTGGGAAAAAAGAACAGCAGCCTCTGTGAGCTCTCCGAGGAAGATCGAGAGCCACTTGTTCAGGAGCTAAAGTTGTGCCACTGGTTTGGTAGTGAGAGCAAAAACGCATCATCTATTAGTGAGACTGAAATGGTGAACCTTCTCATAAATGGAATCAGAGATGTCATACTTAGAGAAATACAGGAATCCCCCTTCTTCTCACTTATCACAGACAAACCTGTTAGAATTGCTGATAAGACCCACCTACCTGTGTTTATCAGGTATGTTGGAGAATCTGCTCCAAAAGTAGAGCTCATGGGTTTCTTACCGTTTGATGAAAACTGTAACATTGACAGGCAAGCTAGTAATCTTGCAAAGATTCTCACTGAAGACTGGGGCCTACCTATGTCTCATTGTCGAGGGCAAGCATTCATGCATCTGGGCTCAGGTTATCAAAGCCTGAAGAAAATGTCTTTGGATTTCCTCCAGAGCTACCCGCTTTGTGTCGTAACACCCAGTGAGTCTTGTGGCCTTGCCCATTGGCTGGCTGGTAGTGTGCCTTGCCCTTCAGTGGCTAAAATGCTGGACATCACAGAAGATCTGCTGCAGTTCTTCGACGAGTCTCCTTGCCTGGAGGGGCAGCTAGCACAAGCTGTTGACGAGCTTTTGAATATGCCAAGAGAGGCTTTAGAGGAATTTCCAGAAACATGCTGCTCCAGATGGAAGAAGAGAGAGGACTTCTTTGACATCCTCGCTGACACGCTAGAGGGCATTCTAAGCTGTCTCGATGCTGTTAGCTCCAGTGCCACAGGGGCCAAGTCAATGCATGCTCAAGTTCTGTCTACTGCTCTGAGGAACATGGACTTCATTGTCACCCTTGTGATTCTGAAGAATGCATGCGCTCCGCTTCGTAACTGCAGTACCGTCTTTCGCTGTGGAAACCCGGCTGACATCCTCTGTGAAGTAGAAAAAATCCCTTCAATCATAGAGACTCTAGAGAAAATGTTGGAAAATGTGAGTGTTCTGCACTCCACTTGGTTCGAACAAGCCTTCCAGCTAGCAACCAAGGTCGCTCCTGAACAAGTGTGCTTCTCAGAGGAAGCCAACAGCTATGATTCTCCAGAGATTTATTACAGAGAAAACCTGAGTGTTCCTCTCCTCCAAAGTCTTGTTGATGAAATGAAATATTGCTTCTCTGACAGCCACCTAAAGGCCCTATCAATCCTGTCTTTGCTGCCCTCTTGCAATCCCCAACCTATGTTGTCGGAGTCCACGGAGAAGCCTTTCAGCCTCTTCCTCACAGATATCCCTGACCCTGAATCGACCGAACAGGAAATCAATACCTGGGCAGCCGTCTGGAGCGAAAAGTACCAGGATGTTGCTCCTCCAGCATCCATCGCTGAAGCACTTGTCCATCCTGAGTCCAAGAATCACCCAGCAGTTTCCTTACTGCTTAGACTAGTAGCAGTCTTACCCAGCGTCAGTATGGAGTGTGACCTGATGAAGACCACTCTGAATTCAATGAGGGATCTGTTTAAAAAAACTGTATGCAAAGGCAGCAGAACCAATCAAGTGATGCTCATCTCTCACTGTACAACACTCCAGAGGCTTCCAGAAGTCATTGAGAAGTGCATCGAGGTTGATTCTGAGAGTAGTCCATGTCTGTCCCAGGTAAATCTATTTATCTTCGTGCCTATAGGTGCAGTAACCACTCATTGTTCTGTTTTGCCCTGATATTTATGACCTGAGGTGTCTTTGGGTTGTGATTGTAGTTTACAGATTTTTCCGAGCATGACAAAGCCTAATTAACAAGTGAACTGGCAGCAGAATAGCAGTAGTTTAAGCATGAAATCCTGTATCATTTAATCATTTTGCTATATAAAAACAAATTAGGTTTTGAAATTAGAATCTGTGCTAAATGACTCAAGTTGTTTTAACTTTATTTTAGGTGATGGGAACTCTGCAAAGATTGAAGTTGGACAGAGGTAAGAGCATCTATGGTAACTTTTTCAGTAACATCACCATGTACAGTTCCAAACTCAATAAACAGACTTATTAGCATTGACTTTATGTGTAAATCCTGAGAAGTATAACATTTATTTTCATTTTGAAAATCAGAAAGCCTCGCACACAGCTCCAGAGATGCAGCAAAACCTGCTGAGGAGATGAAATTGCCTATGAAACCGGAGACTTCTCGAGGAACAGCAGCATCTTTCTATGAGCCGCAGCTACGTGAACATATCATCAAAGAACTCTGGGACTCTCAGTTCTTCACAATTATAACTGAGCAAACGGTTGAAATTGATGGTGAGCTCTATGTTCCCTTGGGCATCAGGTACTTAAACAAGGAAGACATCCAGTGTGAGGAAACGCTGGCTTTTATCCCTTTCACTGAAGACTCTGTTGTCCTTGCAGAGGCTATTGAAACAGCCCTGTCTGAGAAGTGGGGGCTCAATATGGAGTATTGCAGAGGGCAGGCCATGCTGAGTGTTGGTGGTGTAGGAGCTCAGATGAGGGCTGTATGTTTAGCTATAGCTAAAAAATACCCACAGGCTGTTAGAACTGCCAGCTCTGCGTTGTCTCTCAATGTCTGGCTGGCAAGATCATCTTCTGCTGAAGAGGCAGCCAATGGAGCTATCTTCATTGGCAAACTATTACACTGGCTCACAGAGGATCCGGGACGCCAGAACAAACTGGAAGAGATGATAATTTGTGTGTTCCAGCACGATGAAGGCAAGGGTGGTGAGCTGAGTGACAAACTCACCAAGAACTGGGAGAAAAGTCACAACATGTATGAGGTATTTGTAGAGATTTTAGAATCAACCATGCTCTGTTTGAATGAGCTGAAAGGGGAAGGAAGTGCATCAGACCAGCAACAAGCAGCGCATTTCTTTAATGCGATCAGAAACTTTGAGTTTATTCTTTCGACTGTGGTGCAGAAAAATGTTTTGAGCGTCACTAAAAAGATGAGCCAGTCTCTTCAGGGCAAACCCTTAGATATGTTGCTTGCTGTGAATAGCTTGCCTGATGTCAAAGCATCCCTCAGTAAACTCAAGAGCGATATTGATATTCATCACAAGGCCTGGTTTGAGGAAGCGGTGGCCCTGGCTTCTAAACTCCACGTCACAATGTTGCACTCAGTGCTCCTAGAGCCATTGAGTGAGTTTTACAAAGAATCTGTCAGCATAAAGGTTGTGGAGCACTCGATAGCAGAACTCAACGACCTCTTCACAGAAAAGGTATTGGATACCCTGAAATGTCTGGAGATTGTGCCTTACGCAATGTCCAAAGTAGAAACCAGCATTCTCAGTGGTCTCGTGTTCCGCCTCTACAAGGATGACTTGCCAGATCAGACCTCCCTTCACTCCGAGATGAAAGCATGGAAGGAGAAATGGTTGGATTCTTTGGCAGGTTATCTTCCATCGACTGTGCTCGATACTCTCAAGACATCGCAGATAAGAAGTTTCAGCAATATTGAAACTCTCCTCAGGCTTCAGGTCATCTTGCCATTTTCAAGGAGGGAGAGCAACTTCAGGCAGGGAAAAAGAAGCTTGCAGGAGTTTGTTCAGCAGGAGAGGAGATCCCTCTCAGAGTTGCATCCTCTGTGAGAGCTGCAGGTCTTTTTAGATTTAAGTCTGCATCACCGTACTGAAGGACTAATGTGTTCAACTTGCATTTCTGAACACGCGATTTCCCTGTACATTTATGAATTTCCTTTGGTTGTCATCCTGCAAAACCCTACCCTGTGCTCTTATGTTTTTTTTAAATTTTGTAGTTTGTACAGTTGTACTGCCCAATGGGACCAATATCATGGTGAAAAAGAAAAAAAGAGCCCCACTGATGGTTATCAATGCTTGTGTGCCTTGATGAGAAACTAAGATTTCCTCCCATGTTTTATGATGATACGGTTGTTTAAAAATGTCCCATTGGCTTTTTGAAATAACTCTATTTTTCTTCCATTATCAGAAACAACTTGGCTGATTTATCTATCACTGTCATTAGCTAATTCTAATTATGTAATTGCACCCTTATCTTTCCTGGGCACAAATATAGAAATGGTTAGTTCTATCTTCTGATGATTTCCCATGTTTCCTGTCTCCTCGCAGGAATTAATTTGCTGTAAACGTACCTTTGAGAAGAATGTTTCCTTAATAGGAGAACCTTCATATATATTTGTCAAAAAAGTAATAAAATGATCCAATAAGATATTATGGCTCGTGGGTTTTGTGTATGTGTTCAATGCAGTTCAATGAGAAGCTTGTAGCAAGCTCAGCACAAGATGGCGCCGTGGAGCTGTAGTTTGTCTGAAAGGAAATCAGTCTGTGAAGAAATGTCCTAAGGTTGAATTAAATGCAAGTCAAAATGGGAATTGAAGTACTAGTAGCCACATTATAGGACTTGTGAGTCTCCCACACACACTAGATTGAGAGAAAAATTTTTCTTCCACGTGATAATATTTCACTGAAATTTTTGCTTTCTAGTATGTGAAGCACCAGTGTTGCTGAGCTCTAAATACAACTCATAAATTATTTATTCACTTATTGATCAATAAAGACGTTAAAGAGAGCAGCTGTAACCCTTCCATGCAGGGTCGACCTATTTAACAGCTATTTAAAGTATTTATATGAATATGGATAAGTTGGCAAATTATCAGCATAGTTGGACAGTGAGTCATCCAATACACGGACTATAAAATATTTTATGTATATGCATATATGCCTTTGATAAAAGGTACGTTGTTTTTATAGAATATATATATAAATATTCTATAAAATATATGTATTATTTGACTGATATTTTTATAGATTAAATCAAAATTAGGTAAATTGTAAAAAAGAACTAGATGTAAAACATTGAAAATATAAAAACTGGCACTGTTTTTAAGAATTCATGCATCAGAGGGTTATTTTTAAAGCCTGTTAATATTTTCAGTGGCTACTGATCTTCCAGTGGTGTGTAAGGCCAGAACAGTGGTCGGTATGTGACCAGTGATGCAAATCATCGCTTCTTGTACTCCATTGTTGCCACTGTTGTTTAGTTAATATGTAATTCTGAGAAGTGTTTCTTTGGATCTCTTGTTAATTATTTGCTATGAATACCAGTGTAGTCCTGGAATCTACAGGAAGAGCTTCATTCATTCTGCTACTGTCCTGACTAACACAAAGTTATCACTTATGACTTCCTGTAAACTCAGTTTTCTATTTGACTGTTGGACAGAGGCAGAAATGCATCACAAATGCTACATATAATTTAAAGTTGCATTTCGATCTTGACTCTTCCCCATATTCTTGCTGTGAGCCATGACAGCCGATGGCTCCCTGACAAAGCCTGAGTTGTTGGTGCGCCAACACAGGAGCACCCCGGCATCTTCTGTTTCTTCTGCCAGGAGCTATAGATCTCCAATGAACTGCTTTTTTAAAATTTACACTTCCAAGTGGATATTGTTACGGTGAAAGTCTAGGTGGAGCCTGTGAGTTTGAGCGTGAAGTACACATCCTCCATCTCTATGCAAAACAAGGTATTGCCATATTTGACCCATGCACCAGGTTTCCTGCTGAATGTCAAGGTCCTGCCCTGATGTAAGACCCGTGGCAGTCTGTAATCATGTCCATGCACAGCCAGATTTGACTGCGCTCTTGAGGGGAAGACAGAGGGCTTAAGTGGATTTTATTTCAAGGTTCCCTTCCAGGGAAAATTGGCAGCATAGGCCACAAATACAGACCCTTGTACTACCACCAAAACTTTTGGTTTGAATTATTCAGATGTCAGCTTGCTGATTGTACTCTTAAAGAACACCTCATTTTTACTTGGCAATTGTAAAACTGATTTGGAGCAGTAATTCGTGAAAGACTGAGTACCGTTCGCTGAGGTGTATGAGAGATTATCCAATCAAAAGGAGATTTATCATTTCTTTTGAATGCTCACATGCTTAACTGACTGAAATGATTTGTCAAAGCAGGGTTGTGCTCCCTTTCTGGACTTGCGGAGTAGCAACCTTTGGTATTTATTTGGTCTCAGAGAGCCTTCACAGAGCAACGACCATGCAGCCAGGAATTCCAAAAAGCTTCTTGATTCGAAAAAAGAAGTAAGCTTTAATCATTTATAGGGATGTTCTGGTGCTCTCACGCCTCCACTAACCACAGTTTAACGGAGTATAAGAACCATATGTATCTACACAATTTATCTATTGTGCTGTTTGGAGGCCTTCAGCCAGGCCGGTGCCAGTCCTTCTGATTCTACTATCGCTTTATGTATCGCTTCAACTTTATGTTTACCAGGAGGTGCGGGTGGAGATTTGTCTGTAAATAAATGAGAGTGTCCCAGACAGCTGAAGTCATCACCCCACCCACACGGTTCACCTTAACCCCTTTTACCCTCAACACGCTTTGCTCCTCTTCAGCAACACCTCTTGAGACGTACCGGGGTGTTTGTCAAACACTGATAAAGGCCTCCGCGCAAGGTTTGAGAAATCAAACCCAAAACAGAGGAATCCACATATGTTGATTTTTAAGTGAAGGGTGGCTTGGTTTCAAACCATGAATTGGACTAGTGGGGAGAAAAAATCCTCAAGCTGTTCGGTAAATAGTAAACAACTGAACAAATCCCCAGACATTGATATATAAACACGTCTTTTAATTCACGGGCATGAATATGACTGTCCTTCCATAGCTAGATATTAAATATTCCTTTTTTTAAAAACTAATCACGTCAGTAGATGTTTTAACCCCCTGATTTCCATCTTAGGTAAATGTGGTTTGTGTTAAAAGGGTCTATTATCTGGAAATTATAAACAGGATGACTTTTCCTTTAAAGTGGCGTCTGTCAGGCACTCAGATTTACGAGTCTAATGATATGAAATGACAGAAATGTGCTTAATTAGTTATTTCATTTTAACCTTTTCCTTTAACGCTGCCAAGATCCATGTCCTCAGGTGAAACCAGGGCGTACAGGGCTGCTATTTTCCTGGTGACCGAGTTTGCTTCGGCATCAGATTTAGGTAGTGTGCGGATTGAAGTTCTCCTGAAGGACCACATGACGAGTTCAAAAGTGCCACCCATCTGTCACTTGAAAGGGCCCCGGTCTGAAAGCACAATAGAGGCTGAGGTTGTAAACAAATGTACAGAAGACGTGTGGGTCCAGTCCGGTCCCGCAGGGCACAGATTGTTGTTTGTGTTGCCATCCCCCACTGTGAGCCGGACACCCAAGGGTGATGGCATTTTCACCTGGCTCATGTGAGGCTGAGCTGAACCTTTTCACTGCTCGGAGGCTGCAGAAGATACATTATGTTCTTGTTATTGGTCAGTGATCAGCTGGCAGCACAACACGTTGCTATTTAGTGTTTGATTGAAGATAAGAGGTAAAATGAAAACAAGCCGTTACGGCTACACTTCACTGATTGTTTCCATTTGAGAAAAAACCTTTTAAGTTCTTGCTTTATTCAATAAAAATGGCTGTTAATCAAACTCCGTCTCTAAGCTTAATTGGAATATTATCCATGGTTAAAAAGGGTTTATTGGATAATAAAGAACAGGCAGTGATGAAGGCACCTCAACATAAAATTAAACTTCTATTAGTTTATCATTGTGGTTTGTGTTTCTTTATTTTTTTATCCAACATTTATAACATTAAATGGAACAGATTAAAAATATTTTTAGCTTGGCAGAGTTGAGTATTTTTCCTAATTATTTAATGAAATCTCAACATAAAAACTGCATAAAAATCTACATTTTTTGGGGGGGAATTCTTATTTAATTCCCTTCAAAATCATATTGTCTTAACCTAGTTTAGCCCTGCAAGCCAAGCAGAAGAATGGGAGGATTTTACGAGACCATAATAGTAACTCTGCACCCATTCAGACTGATCCTCCTGGGTGAAAGTTGAGCATTACTTCCCTCTTTCCTCACTGAGCATCCTGATTCATGATGTTGGCTCAATCCTCTCGAGATTCCCGGGACAATAGCCCAGCGCTGCTAGATTCCTTCTCTCACCACCATCCTCCACTGACTGCACTCAGTAAATTTCTTCTAAAATGATTTCACCGCGGCAACAGGTTTTAAAACATGAAAACAAGGAATTTAAATTCCAGTTTCCATTAATAATTTGGAGTTTTAAAATTTCTCTTAAAGTTTTAATGACATCCCAACTTCCAGCTCAGACTCAAACCTCATATATGTAGGCCTACGTTAAAAAACCTGGAGCTGCAAGTGAAGTAGGAATTTTCAGACACACTGCAGCATGTTCACCAGTAATCCCCTCACATCTAAAGCTGACTACAGTGACAGTTAAAAACTACAATGTAAGTGTAACACTATCTCCATGAAGCTGGTTTTCATTGTAGATGTGGATTATCTATCATAACTCAGCTCTAAGTCTGCTGTTACACTACATGAGTTATTTGGTTTTAATGAACCACAGTGGTTCTCTTATCCCTCCCTCCTGTCTCTCCTACCCCCCCACCCCTCCATCTCGGTGTTGCTTGGAAGGTGAGACGAAGATCAAGGGGCTGCATGTTGATCCTAGCTCAGGAATGGAGAGCCTGTGTGTAAAAAAGTCTGTCTGTGGACAGGCCCGGTCCTGCTGAAAGCTCCGCAACTCCCACACACACACTGACCCTGTGCCCATTCACAACTGGCTGCCATGTACAACCCATTGAGCCTGCAGAAGCAAGGTCTTACTTCAGTGTATTGTAAATAATGTAAGTGTACACGGACAGACTAATACAGAAGGTCCTGTTTGGAAAACATTGTCGAAGCAGGGGGTTCCCGACGAAAGAGGGCTTGTTGTGGTCTATGTCTGCCTCACACACAGCATGACAGCACCTGGTCTGCAGTTCCCGGTGGAGCGGACAATAGTGCATGAGGCCAGGCGTATTAACTACACTAGCTGCAAGGTCAAGGTCTGCACAACAGCTCAGTGTTACCTTTAGTCAGATTCTGAGGGAAACTATACATTACTTCCCTCCAGCTGGCTCTGCAGTGTATCGCTTACAGCGTGGTTAATATTTGAGGAAATCAGACAGTGCAGGGAAACTATGTAACATTACGGAAGCTTTTCTTTCCTTTCTTTTTCTGAAAATAATTTCTTGAAAAGATATGTTGGATAGCACTTTGTGTCTGTTCTGTCACACTGTATTATAGCAAATTTATCATTCATTAGTATTGTGTCCACATTGATAAATAAAATGTGTTTAGTGTTGCAGTGAAGTCAGAATATCATTTTTTATTTCCAAGTTGTTACAATTCCAAATTTTGTTGAAAAGGATATTTTGTTTCTGCCTGTAAAGTGATATTTCCTTAAATCATTGCTTCTGGTATGGAACAATTTTCAGGATTGCAGTGTACTTGCAAATGAGGGACCAGGCAAGCAGAGATTTATCCCACCAGAGTACTGTGTTGAGTTTGCAGGAAACACTAAAAAGAATAAATAATAGAAAATCTTAAAATCGTTCTACAAGTTGTAAGAATGATTCTCCCTGATTTATTTCAGATTAATTTTAAGGAAATCCTTTTATGTTAAGAATTCGCTTAAATACTACATAAATGTCTCACAGTGGCATTTTAATTCTGATACACAAGTGTTTCAATGATCAGCAAGAGCAAATTATTTTATATAATTTCTACACTAATGGGTAGGTTAAGAAACTTGTTGGATTTTGTTTTTAGAAAAAATCATCGTATCTAAATGTAAATTATGCTGAGATATATTAAATATATTTTAATGCCAAACAGAAGGCTATCTTTATACAATTACTGGTGACTTTGTTAATGTCAAATGTGATAAGTTACTATAGTGTATAGCTACTTTTAGAAATTGAGTTTTATTGGAATTTGATAGGCTAATAATTGCGCAGAAACAATAAAAATGTCATTTAAAGAAGGTCAGGGTATGGGCTATTCATCATCTCAGTCTCACTCTAAGTCACCCCAGCTCTCTGTGGAAATATTAAAGTGCTATTCCGGACGCTTTGCAGCAGGATAACAAAATCCCCGAGCTGCCGCGTGCTCCAGGTCTCGGTGCAGCCAGCTTTCTTATGCTAATGCCGGTCTGACATCAGCAGTGAGATCAAAGCGGGGCTGGGGTACTTTAGAGCTCAGTCTGCCCCCACTCAGCTCACTCACTCTCCTCCACTCCAGCCTCTCTCTCTGAGACGCACACACGCGCGCGCTGACCGACACCGCTCTGATACCATGCGTACTACCTGTCCGGAACCATTTTACCACCCCGTGCTGGATTTTACTCATGCATCTGGCTGATAAGGACTCAGACCGCCGGCTAAAAGGATATTCAGACCTGCTGAGATTTGACTTTTTCCGCTTGTGTTGGCTTGTTGAGCGAAGAGCGCCGCGGCGTCAAAGGTGAGTTGGAGCTCTGACTGCAGGGAAAAAGTCAGGCTACTGTTTCAGACTGAACTTTTCACAAACTTTAAAGGAGTATAATTTGTTCCTAGAGTTACATTTAAATTAAAAGCGTGGATAAACTAGTTTTTAAATAAAATGTAGCGCATTATATGGATTTTTTTTACCCAAGATTTTTTCTTCAGTAAGACCCTTGTCTCTATTAGCACTTTAGATAAAGTTGTAAAATTATCAATTAAACGAAACTTAGTGGGCTATTGTGTGGCTTGTCGTGCTTATCTTACCTTGATGAGACTATAGATTGCAAAAGAAAGAAAACAAACATTGGGTGCGTAAAACTATCAGTAGCCCATTTTTATCTTCAAACAAAAGCTGTTTTGTCCACCTTTAACTACTTAAGAACAATTCAAATCTAACATCAAGCAAACAAAGAAGCCATACATCTTCTTTTTTCCCCAGTTATAATCAACAGTAGATTATTATTTAAAACTATAGAGCTTCAAAAGTCGACACACATGATCTGTGAGTTTCACTCGACTCATTTGGATAATTAATTTTAGAGACTTTCACAGTTCCGAGGGCGTCTCGACCAATCAGGGACGAGGACTGGAGCTGTTGCTTCAAATAGGCACATTATCAGCTACCTGCTCTTCACGCTTACCTTAAACTCTCCGCTTCAAAGGGCCTTCGTATCAGCGCCATCAGATAATGCCCCTGATGCGCTGCTCCTGTCCTCTGACCACAAATTACCTCCTTGATCTGTGCTGGTGTCCCACTAATGTGGGCCAATCTGAAATTCTTGACATTTTTCCGCGTGAAGCACGGGTGACACCAAATTGAGTTACAGTGACTAAAATAACCTGGTTGGTTTGGTAAGCTGCAGTCATGGGAAATAGGCCCTGCTTGTCTGAATGTGTCTGCCAAGGAGATGAGCAGGAGTCCGTGGGGTTGTAAATCCTAAACATATATGCTGCAATTTTGGGTCCAAAATCTACCAGAACCGGTTATCCTTGTTATTTATAAGTGTATTAATTTGTTTTTACCATAACTGATAAAATAATAGTAATAATAGACTGTAGTCCTAGAATATATCCACTTCACTAAAATTTATCATGTTTAAAGATATGACAGATTACTCCTTGCATGAACATGCAAACATTTTTTATGTTTTTGCTGTGGCTGCTTTTGTTTGGAGGATGTTTACTGACTTGTAGCAGAAGCTTAAAGGAGCCATTACTGGGGATTTTCTTTACAGCGTGTTGAATGCTAACCCTAGGACTGTTTTAGTAAACTGCCCGGAGACTCTTTCAGAAAAAGCACAAGCCTGCTCATGTCCAAGTTTTTCAGTTTTCATGTAACATGTGAGATCGTTGAAACAGAGTTAAAGTTCAGAATTTTTGCACGACTTTAAATCAACTTTGTCGACTGTTAATGTTTGCTGTATTTTAAAATGATTGATCTATCTATTGCAAGCTTTCATAGTTGGTTTTACACAGTATTCATCAACCTTTTGCAAAACAATCCCACTGGCTCACCACACAGTCCTTCATATCATTTCCTTGATTCATTCCAGGACTTTTAGGAGGGGCTGTGCCATGAGAGCTGACTTCTGTGTCTGAGCCCAATAACCTTTAGTATTTGTGTCCTGTGTGAACCGGAGCCGCTGTTCATCATGAGGAGCAACTCTCACATCCTGCCTCTTGGTGTGCTCACGGCTCTGCTCCTGTCTCAGGTCTGCTCCGGCATCAAATGGCTGTAAGTATTCCCTGGAGGGCCGCCGTCTCCTCCTGTAAGCCAATCACCATCTTTACCTCGCTTTGCATGTGAACATTGTTAAAGCAGATGATGTAATGAGGATACTTGGTATTGTTTGCTGCATGTTTAATGGAGTCGGGGGGCTCATGGCTGCTCGGAAATGGGCCCCGACATTCTTTTAGTTTCCGCCGTGTGTGTATTATGAATGTTTATGCGATCAACTGGACAGTAAATTCAGCTAATGAATGGAAACCTCTATGTTTTATCGATGTTAATATAGGCTGAGTAAAATGAGACGTTACACGTATTTGGTGTCTGAGGTTTCAGATTGAAACGACAAGCGGCTGCACAGGAAGAAGGACAGAGCCGAGAGCGAGTTGGCGTCATGGTGGCATAGACGGCGGCGGCGTTGTTGCGTCTTTCTGTGTGTAGTCTAGTTAGGCCTCAAATCGTAAAAATAGTTCACTGCAGAGGGAAGCTGTGATGCTGTAAATGCTGATTGCTTTTACTGCGCACCACACTGTTTTCATTGTTGAGTAAAAGCAAACAATAATTTTCGCAATCATTTTGGAAAGCCCGTAAAATTCCCGGCCTGCTATTTTCTGAATGTTTGTTTCAGGCGAATGTTTGCTATTGTTATGCTGAGATTCTTGTATTGTGTGTTGCTTTATCAGAGGTTTTATTCCTGTGTTTTATGTCAGATTGCTGCGAAAAGCACACCTTTTCGCACTGGATCAGCGTCTGCAACGAAAACGAGAAGCTGCAACGCTTATATTGGGAACACTTCAACAGATGTGCCCATGAGGGCCGTGTTGGTGTGTACCAAATCTGAGAAGTCTTACAGTCTTGATAATGCACAGCGGTACAATGCAAAACAGATGCAGCTGTAAACACCTGTGAGTGCCGGGTTACTACAAGCCCAGCGGAGTCATAGCTTATCGTTGGGCACATAGTGGCTTCCCCATGGCCCCTAATGCAAAACAGGCCAAGGTGGAGGCAGTGCTGCCTGGTTCTCACGAACTCTTGGCAGAGTGCACGACTCAAAGAGCAGAGATCAGAGCTAACCTGCCCTCTCGTGTTTTTCCTATTAAGTAGATCCCCAATAATTTAAAATAGTTTAAATCAAATATGCGAACCATCTAATAGTCTGTAAACAGTTCACTTCAAACCGAGGCAACAGCGGACGACGCTTCCTGCGGTGGAAAATTCTAATGATGAGGGATCTCTTTGCAGTTTCTCCTCTGCGTAAGGTTCTGAATTTAGCCGGGCTTTTATATGTTTTGGCACATCTTGAGGCCTCTTCAGTGCTTTAACAAAAGAGAAGCTCCGTGCCAAAAAGGTGTCACTTGTATTTTATTAATCTGCAGCTGACTTTCCTTTGAGAGTTTCGCTGTGATAAGATGGTTCTTTGCTGTGTCATATGCCAAAACATTTCCCCGCCTGACGCATTATCTGTTTCGGTTTTTCAGTTGTTTGTTAAAAAGCCGGTGGGTCTCACAAGCTGGAAACGTGTAGGCAAGAAAATCCAATTGCTAACACAACACAGCAAATCCCGTAAAAAAAATCAGAATTTCACAAGCTACAGCTTCATTTAGCGCAATCGTAATAATGAAAAGGACGTGTTTACTGACTAACGGCTTTGAACTTTGTCTGGCCCTTTCGCAGAGCACTTTCACACACTCCTGCCTCCTTACACGTCAACCAGACCCAGCACTGCAAGATGCTTTCTGGCATGGTGTCCTCCCAAGCACAGCTGTGCCGCAGCAACCTGGAGCTCATGCAAACTATTATCCAAGCTGCCCGCGAAGTCAAGAAAACATGCCAGAAGACCTTCGCCGATATGCGCTGGAACTGCTCCTCCATCGAGTCTGATGCCCAAAAGCCCCGGCCAGACCTGGACAGAGGTAGGATCCTTAATGGGGTAGAATAGTGCATGTTAAAAAAAAATCACATATATCTGTTAAAAGACAACACATTCTCCTGTCTTTCCACTATTTTGCCGCCAGCAAAATTATTCCATCATGTATTTGAGAGAAGTTCTCACCGGGGATTTATTACGAAGCTGTTATTTAGAAAAGTAATTGGTTTGTTATTTCTGAAATCCACATCATTCTCCGACTGCACGCCTGTTTGCACTGTAGCTCGACCTAGTTGTTTCTGTTGCCAATGAGACCTTGAATCAGTCAGAGATGGTTGCTGGTTGGGAAAAAAAAGAGAAGGAGGAAGGGGGGGGTACAGCGCTCCCTAAAACGGACATGGCTGCCTTTGGCTAAATGAACAGTCTGCATTGGACAGGAAATGGCTCATCTCTGTCCAGGCTTGGCTTTGATCTACCCAGCCCACGGTCATACATGATTTCTTCCCTTACTTCCAATTGCTCCCATGTTTTAACATATGTGCTCTCTGTGTATGCACATCACCGCCAATTACATCAGCGCTCACTCTGCATTACAGTATGAGTGCTGATGTTTGAAAGATACATTTTATAAATTCCTTTTCTTTTTTCGCCGAGACTTGGAAAAAAAAGGGGGTAGATGGGGTGGGGTTCCTTGAAAAAAAATTATATGTATGCTTTGGGTTGTTTTTGTGGTTGTTTTAGTGGTCTTTAAAAAAGTAACACTGGTTATATGGTAAACACTACACAGCCAAAGCTAACTCATAAGTTTTACAACCTGTTCATAAAGTGAAGAGGAAAGTGTCTCACAGATATCTGATGCCACTATATGTTATATAAATATTATATGAGATTACATGATTCTGTGGGTTTATTTTTCCAACAAGTGTTAGAGCTGAAAAGACTAACTTAATATTCTCTTTATTAATACATAGACTAATATAGATCAGTGGTTGGGTCTGGACCCAAATGTGGGTTGTGAAATCATTTTATGGGGGCGCCAAATAATTGTGAAAAATTTAAAACCTATATTTATTCAATAAATTTGAGATTTTTACCATGGCTGTCAGAATTAAACTATTAACGAAGAGATAATTCTAAATTTAACACTGTAATTATTTAACAAATGAATGCATAAATACACATTAATGTTCCTTGACAGACCGTTTTCAGCTTTTATATTTAGAGGATCCTGCAGGCTGATCCGTCTGATATATAAATAATTATTAATAATTGTCATCATGGATGGAAGAGAGGGTCATGAACACCAATATAAGTCATCTTGGGGGTCGTGGCTTAAAAAGTTTGTGAACCAGAAATATATAGATCAATAGATGACTGTAGTTATTGTACCTCTCAAGGAACAGAGTAAACAAGTTACATAACAGTAGGAGATACTGTAACAGGATAAACAAGATTTTTTTTTATTTGGTTTATTCCATTTGACTCTCTATAATTTGGTTTTCTTTGTTTGATTTCATCAGGAACAAGGGAGGCAGCGTTTGTGTATGCCCTGTCTGCAGCAACCATCAGCCACACCATAGCGCGGGCCTGCACTTCTGGGGATTTGCGGCTGTGCTCGTGCGGCCCTATTCCTGCGCAAATCCCGGAGCCCGGCTATCGCTGGGGTGGCTGTGCTGACAACCTGCATTACGGCTTGATGATGGGCTCCAAGTTCTCTGATGCTCCCATGAAGATGAAGCGCTCGGGTTCCAATGCCAACAAACTGATGCATCTACACAACAGTGAAGTCGGGAGACAGGTAGATAGTATGAAGAGATATTTCCTTTTTAAAACAAGAGTTAACATGTAGAGAAACTGCCCACACATTGCATGTTTATCTCTACGATGTCATGTTTAGGTGCTGAGAGAGGCGCTGGTGATGAAGTGCAAATGCCATGGTGTGTCTGGATCCTGCTCCATAAGGACCTGCTGGAGAGGCCTCCAAGACATCAGGGAGATTGCCATGGACCTAAAGACCAAGTACCTGTCAGCCACTAAGGTGGTTCACCGGCCCATGGGGACACGCAAGCAGCTGGTGCCTAAGGACATTGACATCAGGCCAGTGAGGGAGAATGAACTGGTCTACCTGCAGAGCTCCCCGGACTTCTGCATCAAGAATGAAAAACATGGCTCCGTTGGCACACAGGACAGGTGAGACTGCGGTCACAGCTCTGTTTGAGCTGTTTGAGCTGAATTTGTGCCATAGTAAACTTTTTACCTGTGTGATGTCTTCATCGGTCTGCAGTCAGACTTACAGGAAATGGTTCGGATTGAACAGACTGAATCTACAGAGGATACTGGGAAAATTAGAATATGCTGGAAAAGTTGTTTTATTCAGGCAATTTAACATAAAAGGTGAAACCAATTTATTTTATTTATTAAGAGTAATATATTTTATTTATTAAGAGTTTACTTTTAGAGGCCTGACATTTTGTATTTGAAATCCATTTTTTTTATTGATTTCGAGCAATATTCTTATTTTTTTAGTTTTTGAATTTGAGGTTTTCTGGAGCTCAAATTCTAATCAGCAAAATCTAAACATATAAAAGCTGAAATGTATTGATTTGCATAATTTTTGCCTATATATGTACATTTCATCTTCTAAGTTAAGTTACAGAAATGCATGCACTTTTTCAGGATATTCTAATTTTCCGGGTAGTACCTGTATTTTATGAAAGATAGGAAGCAGCTGTTATGTTATCATTAAAAGCCTATTTTTGGTCCACAGGGGCATAAAAAGTTAACCTGGCACTTGCCAGTTGAATGTGTTCCGCCTTGCTTTACATTATCCATCTGGAACCACTCCGTAAGCTTTGCTTTTCAAAGGTGTGGTTGTATTAATATTCCTTGCATCTGATTGAAGAAACCATGTGTCTGTCATTTTGAATGACGCACTACTTCAACCACGTGCAGCGACAGGAGCCCGAGACGTGGATGAGAGCAACACAGGAAAAATAAACAAAACAGAACTGCTGTCATTTTGAAAACGGAGCAGGAACTAACAGGCCAACATTGTTGGTAAATTATCAATGTCGTCTGCAGAATCAAGGCCGTATTCACACGCCTGCATGGAAGCCGCCATTGTTTAGAAACTACCGTACTGCCCGGCGATCCTGATTGGTCCGATAATTTTTTTGGTCAGGGCAGAGAGCGTCTATTTCAGAAATAGCAGAAATACACGAGGATCTGGCGAAAGCCAGGCTAATTAAAAGTGGCATTATGAGAGTACCGATCACAGCTGTAATGGTGTGCGTACAAAGAGCACATGACGTGGATAATGGGACTCCACATTGGTCTGATAAATAAGAATGAGCCATCTTTTAGTATCTGTGTGACAAAGAGGGGGATGATGGATAGAATGACGCCGCAGTTGTTTGCTGTCAGATTTGCAAGCCTGACTCACATCAGCGTCAGACTCCTACTGCAGACAAAGAGGAAATGACCGATCCCTAATGTCTGCTCATCCAGGATGTTGACTTAAGTGAAGTGCTGTCGTGCCTGGTGGCACCATTTACTTTTCTCGCTGGCTGATAACAACCAGGGTCCCCTGAGAGTGCGTCGTCTGTGGCTTGTCTGAGCATGTGCCGCGGAAAAGGCCATCGTGAATGGAGTCCTTGTGCTGCTATCTGAGTCAATTACTAATTCAGTTATTCTTAGAACTAAGGGCACTCAAGCGGATGTTGATTTGAAAGGGCTACAGAAACAGGAATAAAGTGAATAATTGCAGAAACATAAAGGTTTACTTAAACATTTCACTTTGTGCAAAGTTACCTCGCAATGAGGAGCCCAACGGTCTAACAATCAGACTTAGTTAATGATTACTTAGACAAAATATGCATTGTTACCATAGGAGCTTATTGAATTTCCCAAATTTGGATTTCTCATTTTACGTCGGACTGCATGACATAAAGAAGCCACATATCATCAGTAAACTCTAACGCTGTTAACCCCAGACCACAACTCATTTTTGCCTGTATTTGTTTAACTAGAAACCCTTTACTTTGTATTAAATGTTCATCCATTCATGTCTACCACAGCAAGCTTTAACACCAAAATGCCGTTGACGTCTCGTTAAGTTACCAATGAGCGAAGATTTTTGTAGGTTGCTAAATGTCATATGTCTCAAGACTGCCAAATCATGTGTCCCTCAGCCTTACGCCACTTATCACAGATAAGCAGGACAGGCTTCGTGCCAAGGACACTAGCTGCTTAGTGCATCCGCTGCAGTCTGATAAAGGTGACAGCCACGCAGTCTGCAGCATTATCACTTTATTTCCATCACCGTCACATTTTATTGGAAGGGCCTGCCGTCTCGCTCGATCGATCACATGTTTAAAATATCACCTACTTTTCCACAACCGATTTTTGGTTTGCTTGTGCCCTACTTTTATTTCCAATTTGATGCCCGTCTGACCCCTGAGCCACGCCTGAGTGCAGCAGCGATTTTTCTTATTGGGGATGAGGAAAGTGAATTTTCACTGCAGTCCCTAATAGATAAAGTGTGATCACCGAAGAAGAAGTGTGTTGTGTCTCCGGGAAAAGCCTGTGCTTTAATCTTAAATTACATTTCAAGGTCTTTTCTTTAACCTTAATATGTGAACCATCAAATTTGCACTGCTGTCTTCTCCCTCCTGACAAAACATAACCGCGTGGGGGTTTGCCAACTCCCACCGACGTAATAAACCTGTCTGACACTCTGGATGACTCCCGTGCCTCCTCTTCGTTCTCCTTCGCTCCTGCAGCAGCACTTAGTTCGGCGGCTGTCTCACCTCGCCGGTCATTAACACTCTGCCATCATAAAATAAAGCAATTATGTGCAGAGGGCAAGCTAAAGAGAGGGACGGTCGCCCGGCGTATTCAGCGTGATTTATGACAGAACTATTCTTTGCTCATTCAGGATGCCCCAGGCCTCTGGAATGAGAGGCTCCAAAGCCCCCATTGCTCAAAGACAACTAAACAAAAAGGAAAAAATGTTTAGGAGAAAGAGTGCACAAAAGGTTAAAGCCCAATAGTCGGTCAAGCACTTTTAGAAAAGACTATTGTGGACTCTTGACAGGCGGCAAGATTGTGCAAAAGGTTTGAGAGTGAAGCTGTAAACTAAACTTTGTTGGACAGGAAAGCGAGATTGAGATATGTTTGGTTTCATCGCAGTCTAAAATGTGATCTTCTGTAAGCGTCTTGGTTAGTAAACTGAAACACAAATGTAAAGAAAATGCTAAAACAGCGTCTGCTTGTTTTCAGGCAGTGCAACAAAACCTCGGTGGGCAGTGACAGCTGCGACCTGATGTGCTGCGGCCGCGGCTACAACCCGTACACTGAGAAGCTGGTGGAGCGCTGCCACTGCAAGTACCACTGGTGCTGCTACGTAACCTGCAAGAAGTGTGAACGGACCGTGGAGAAATACGTCTGCAAATGAGTCCGTGCTTCAGCGGCCTTACTTTTCACCCACCCACCCATGGCTACAGTTTAACCAAAGCACTACAATACAAAAGAGGCTTCCTTCATCTTAAGCTTTAGCATGTGCATCTTGGCGAGAAGCGACCTCTTCCAGTGCACTATCATTTTTCTATCACATCTCCAAACTTCCAATCAGGCTCTGAGGTTATTTTTCCTGCACATGGACACGGAAAAGTGTGGCAACAATGCGAGTTAGTTCATGTGAAGACCGTCCTCCTGAGTATTTTCTTTTTCATGTTAATAACTATAACCCCCACTTTGCTCCCCCGAGAGGGAGCCTGAAAGCCTGTTTTATCATATCTCTAATAAAAAGCAATAATATTGGGTTTTATGCCGGAGGATTCTCCTGACTTATGTTTGGCTCCATTAGAGTTCTCATGGATTTTTTTTTTTCCAATTTTTTTAAAGGTACTATTAAAACATTTTTCCTTTTCAGAACTGGACAGCTGAAGAAAAGGGAACACAAAGGGAACCTCAAAGTACTTTTCAGTCATGGAACATTTTTGTGGTTGATGTTTTGGACTCCGGATACGTGCCCTGCGTGGATCATGATGTGCCTGCCTCCCTGTGGAAAGAGAGAAAGAGATTAAGAACTTTGTGAAATGCTGCATTATCTCCTTTTTGTCTGACATGCAGGCAGTTCAAAATATAGTATATTTTTCAGAGCATATGAGCTGAACTCATGGATTTTGTAAACCACTTTTGTGTGGATGTATATACTGTTATTTTGTATACTGAAATAAAGAAAGAAGTATTTATGAAATATTCCATAACCTCTAAGACTTCTTTTCAAAATGAGTTCATAATACCCCAAATAACCACAACTTACAGTCCACATTGAGAGAAAACCAGTTCAGCACAGCATGCAATAAACTGCAGGGTTCAACCTGTCAATCCACAGGGACTGCACTCTGAATTACCCAAACCCTGGCTAAGTGTTTGTTTGGACAGTCCATCTCCTCACAAAGGCCATTGTAAAAGAAATGACATCACTTCTACCACAGCTTTTCACCTCAAACAGGCATGTCTGACACTCAGACCTCAAACTGACGAAACATTAAAATAATGCACATGAGATGTGTTTTGAACTTCTGGGCAGAGTTTTCTGAGCCGGAGGGGGAGGGTTTTACCTCCTGATCAACCTTGGTTGAAGTTCTTATATTTTATGCTGACAGAAACAGCTTTGGAAGACGTGGATTTGAGAACTCACATGATGCATCACAGAACAACCGAGCGCTTCCTGCTGGAGCTCCGACACCTTTGACCTAAAGCCGTGGAGGCAGAAAAACTGCCAGAACAGCCCCGCATATTCTTATAAAACCAAGCAGATGGGAATCTTTATTTTGCCGTTTCTGTTATGCTATTCTGTCATACTTCCTTCCTGGCTGTCCGTCTCTTTTTGATTCATTTTTAGACATAAATGTGGGTTAAGCAGAGCTGATTTGGCAGATCTATTTCAGGTAATGAGAAGAAATTTGACTCCAGATCCGGAGCCAAGACCCCGCACACACAAACTTATCTGATCTTCAGACTTGGAAGCAGGGAGAGAGCATGATGACAACATGACCCCAGCGTTGTATCTGATCAGCAGCTTCTAGGAAGTCTTATAATGATGAAGTTTTCAGTAGCGCATGTTGCTGTACGGCAACAAGCAGACTGTGGGCTTTGGTCTGGGGGCAGGGAGGATCTGCAGGTGAGGGGGGAGGTTGCTCTTTCTGCACACAGGCCTGTCCGTCGACAGCCTCAAGGACTCACTGGCATTCCTAAGCCTGGCATTTGGAGAAAATAGGTTATGAGTCCACCCCCTGCTGTCTGTCACTATCTTCCCCACTACAGGAACACGAAGCCTCACCTGCTCATCGAGTACATGCACAACAACCAACAGCTACAGCAGAGGTTACTCTGAATACAGATTAAAGTAGATTCCAAATATGTCAAATTTCCTCAAGAACATTAGAATTTTATTAGGCGCTGACATTGAAGGCATCGGATAAAATCTCCCTCAAACAAACGGCAAATACAGTGAAAATATGCAGTTGTGCTTGTGTCAATGTTTAGTTAAAGTTGAGAAATGACCCAGGAATTTGTACCATGCCACAACTATTAGAAATTAACGAGCCTAAGGCCTTAGTATGGTGTTTGAGTCATTTCATCAGAGCTCTACAGATTAGATAGTCTTCAAGTCTGACCTGCTTCGGTGTGGAAACGCCGGACCGAGCCGGGTGACCCTTCTGAGCAACCATTGTTATCATTATGCTGTGAAACTATTCGACTGACCTCGGACTAACCCTTCTTAAATTATCACACTTGGAGATAGTTCACACAATAACACATTTCATGTAGGAGCTGAGTGTGCTACCACAATGTGAACCTGTTGTTATCAATACCCTCTACATTATTCCATTTTCATGCCTGTCAACACAGACTTGTGATGGAGTGTGAATACTGATTGTGTGTGGGAGCTGGACATGTATGGACTGACTTTTTGGCAGGGATCATGTTAAAAAAAAGGTTGGATTCGCTTTCATCTTGCATCTTAAGGACTTTTGTCTGAGGTACAGGCGTCACAAAAGTTTAATTTAAAGAAAAAAGCTGAAATGTTTCCTTTCTTTATATCTGTCTGTCTCTCTCTTTGTCTGAGTGTCCGAGTGTCTCTCCACAGTTGGCCTGACCCCGTGCTCTGAGGGAATTGCCCAGTAATAGAGGAGGAAAAGAGGAGTTTTATGCAAAGCAGTGAAAATATCAGGGGTTAATGTCGGGCCGCACAATATATTGCCAATTGCCTTTGTGCCGCCTGCAGTCTAGATAACTAGCTGTGAAAGAGGGAGACAAAGAATTTGGCTGGAGTGGTAAAGGCTTTCAGATGTACTGACCCGTACTGTAAATGGACTTTTGTGAACCCCACCCCCACCCTCACTCTCCAGCCTTTAAATAGGAGCTCAGCAGTGTGTGCTGTTAAAAGGCCAGTTTTGTGTGCGTGTGTGTGGGTGTGTGTGTGTGTGTGTGTGTGTGTGTGTGTGTGTGTGTGTGTGTGTGTGTGTGTGTGTG
>JAVQJG010208682.1:0-12307 GCA_036024015.1 Craterocephalus amniculus
CTTTGTTTTGTTTTTGTTTTTTGTTTACTCTTTCGTTGTTAGGTACTTGATAATTTGCCATTCAAATTCTGCATTTTCCATAATGTGCAGTTGTAATACCTTTCTCTATTGTAAAAAAATCTATATATATATTTTTTGCTTACTTTAATTAACAGCTGTGAAAGGGGGATGTAATGATAGGTGTTTATGAATAATCCACCAGGTGGCAGTATTTGCTGTTTAGTGTTTGAGACCATGTCATGAGAATGGGCAAAATAATAAAGGAAGAGAGTTCATCTTGCTTGGAGAAGCAAGCACACAAAATGTTCCTGAGTGTTCTTCTTGAATAATAGAATTCCGAACATTACACCGCCTACCTCCTGTTTTAGTAGGCAACAGCTCTATCCACTGAGCCACAGCCTATCCGGCTTGAAGTTCATAGTTAAACTTCAAGTTCATAGTTAAACTTCAAGTTTAAATATGAAGTTTAACTTCATAGTTAAAAGATGAGCTGCCGTATTCTGAATAATTTTAACATGGAAAACTTTCTCCATGTCTTTGAGGTACAACTTTACCTTGGTAATTACTTTAAGGAAGAAAAAGCTGTCCTCACCCATCTTTAAAGAGTTGTCAAAAAACACACCCAGATTTCTGACAGCATTGTAGTGAATGTGTAGCCAAAAGTCTCAACACTCTGCTGTGACCTGGAGGACCCCACTTCATATTTGTTTTCAATTATTTTTTTGTAGTAAAGAGCAAATATTTGTTGAACCTCATTGATTGTGCGTGTGCAACTGTATAAGGTATTGTGTACACTTGCAGTTGTTTATCTGAATCCCTAAGAGCTTTAACGTGTACAGTACAGTGTATTTCGGTTTTTTCTTATTCAGTGTCTCCTTCCAATGATTTCAATCACTTCCTGCTAATGTTTTCTTTAATAAATACTGCTTAGAATAATCCTGAGGTTTAGTTTCCAGCAAATTTTCTATCTTTAGTCTTCTCTCAGTAAATTTTCTCTTCATCTGCTTCAGCAGTGTGCTGTATATCTTTTGTATTCGTCATCAGCAAAGCAATCAGGGGGAAGGTTAGTCAGACACGTTTCATTTGCTTTACATTTGGTTGGCCATCATAAAAACTCTGATTCTCACCCTGGCTGCTTGACAACCTGGTGCAGGTTTTTCGGGTATTGAGAGGGATTTGTCCTCCACACCACCCTTCATC
Organism: Craterocephalus amniculus; assembly: GCA_036024015.1. Taxonomy (NCBI): domain Eukaryota; kingdom Metazoa; phylum Chordata; class Actinopteri; order Atheriniformes; family Atherinidae; genus Craterocephalus; species Craterocephalus amniculus. The sequence continues at coordinate 1,201 of JAVQJG010208682.1, forward strand.
ACTCTTCTCTCTTTGCTGCAGCAAGCTCAAGACAGATGGAGCAGAACATGACAAAAAAGCCTAATTAAGAGACTGGTGTACCTCTGAATTCCCGCACGTGAAAACCCTCTCCAGAACTCTGACAGAACATGTTGGCAGCGAGGAAAAGGAAAAACATTTCTCAATTTGCATCGTCCATCTTTCCTCTCAAAGGCCTTGTCTTTTATGACAACCTAGAAGCCTTGCAAAGGAGTTGGTGGTAAATAGGCCATTTAAATTTATGCGTTTTTTGTGTTCCTTCAATTGCAGTCAGGGCAGAAGAACATGAACACTGCCTATGAGTTACGCAGTTGAAAACATTTACATCCTGGAGATTGTTTTAACATGGATTAAAACATGGCATACTGCTAGAAATTCACGCTGAGAGGTTATAATCTTCCCCTGATGAGGAGCTTTGGGCTTTGGTGAGAACCAGCAACTCTCTGATTCTGCGCCAAGGTGTGGAGGTCATGTTTAAGATAGTGTATGTTTGTCTGAAAAAGTGATAGACGGATATCAAGGAAATTGTCAAGAAATCTCAGAAATGGTGTTAAGAGATTAGATTTTGGGGGTTATCGGGATCACTGTCTGTATCCAGAATTTTTTATATACTAGACCTGCCAATGTTTCAATTTACCCCAAGATCCACCAGTGGTAGTCATTCTGACCCCCTCTCGATTTAGCCATCCATTTATTCGTCTATTTATCTTCTGCTGCTCATCCAAAATCTGGTCACCGGAGCAGCAGCTTAAGTAGGGAAGCCCAGACTTCCCTCTCCCAAGCCACCCAAAGTGCTCCCAGCCCACCGTGTCCTGGGCCTAAGGTCTCCTCCCGGTGGGACATGCCTGAAATACCTCCCTAAGGAGCCATCCAGGAAGCATTCTAACCGGATGCCCGGACCACCTCATCTTGCTTGATGCAGCTCTAATGGGTGACACGTGCATTCAGAGCAGCCATGTCCAAAATGTTACAGAACACTGCACCAGGACCACCTTCTAAAGCTCCAGATAATTACCGCCAATCCACAAAGGGCAGTCAATGGCCCTCTTGGCATCTATACTTGGACAATGATTTCAGTTGATTATATCGCAGATCGAGCCATAACCGCAGTCAGTGTGTCCTTTGATTATCCAAATTTTGTATTTGCCTGGAAATGTCTTCTGTGCATTTTTTATTCTTGTGAAAATACTTTCAACTAACAACCGATTACACATAGCTTTTTTTCATGGTAACATAAGAAATGTTTAATCAGCACCGAGTCCCACATCAAACAACTCTGCAGTAATGACAGGTGCAACTAACATCCTGCCATCAAGAGTTCAAGAGAAAAAGTTTTTTTTCTCATAGAAACACATTTTTGACTGTAATGGGTCACATGGAGTTTCTGAAACTGACAGCAATGACTCATGAAGGAGAAAATAAGAGATTGATCGTTTTTACTGTCTGTAAGATTGCCAGAAGCTCACTGCTGTTGTGTGGGGTTTATGTCTGTGGTGTTTAAAAATAGAAATAAGTGTGGCCCAAAACAGCCTGCAGGACAGTTTAATGCCATTCCTTCGTGTTGTTGTGGATTTAGCCTCATCTCCTGAGGGAGATAGAGACCAGCTCTGGTCCACAGAGTACAGAAGGTTTACACCTGTTTAAACATGCCCCATATGTTGTAATACAGGAAAGCATACTGAATTAACTCATAGAATCAAGGTCATCTTCCCAGCTGATGTTTTATCTTTATTCTAATTAATCAAATACATAAGCATGAACATCCCCTAGATTACTCAGTTTCCTCTAGAAGTATGGTAAACCTCAAGCAGCCCATGTGGTCTACAGCCATAAGTAGTCACTAATTATCAAAATATATTGTGTGAAGTATATTCCATACTGGCTTTAAATGTCTTAATGATCCTAAATGGTCATCAGTTTTTATTTTGGATCAGCAAAATCAGTGTGTGAAGACGGCTTTGTGTGGAAGAGGAGGACAAAATCTATAGAGCAATCAGTCTTTATGTCTTATCTGGCACTTATTGGACTTCCCAATTTTTATTGTACTGTTTGATGTTGGTGTACTTAATATTCACATTAGCAGTTTAGTGTGAAATAACAAGGTCCTTTTTCCCTTTTTTGCTGCCCTTGGACTCAAACTGAAAAGTTCAACCAGAAATCATAATTATCGCTGTATTGCTTACTAAGAAAAGTTGTTCAGGGGAGAACCCAGCTGATCCAACACCCATAATGCATTGAACAACTCTAAAATGTGGTCTGGGAAGCTTGAATCTTTCTGCTACATAATGTTGGACGGTCACTACTTTTGCAGAGATTTTGGGTTCCATGATTTTCTCTTAATCATGAATGGCAATGAAAAAACTATGTTGGAATTTATTCTGTACATCAAAGTCCTTCTTGTTTGTTAATATGCTGTGTTTAAAATAATATGCATGAGCGAAAGCTTTGGTTAAAGGGGTGGTGTCATGTCATTATGAGGCACAAAGAACATGTTTTTATAGCACTAGCAAGTAACTGGTACCTGTAGCTGTTTAGAAAAAGCAGCCGTTCTGGTTCCCCTTGATGGCTTCCAGAGGGAATTCAGGGATTTCTCAAACATGCATGAACAAGTGAGAGAAACCTGAGGGGCATGTTGTTGGAAAGTGAATGACATGATAACATGATAAGCTAAAAAAAAGGTCAATGTTGCATGTTACCCCTTCTTTAAAGTGTTCCAGATGTTTTAATATTAAGTATCATTCAATATGTGAAAAAGTGAAGCCTGTTATAGTTACATTCTGTGGGAGCAGTTTCCATGGAGACCTATCAACATCTTTTACTGTACATCACCTGAATGAGGAAAAGCATGGTGCAAAACTAAAGCCTCCTACACAAATAAGTTTTTTTCCTATTATATAGTCAGCAGTGATATATTTTAGTATACTACCAAAAAGGCAACAAATGTCACCGGATCTAACCAAAGGTTCTCCTTATTTCAACATAAGTTAATGATGTATTTGTCTTTGCATGCTCTGATCTTCTCTATATTTTAGATGTACTTCACATGATAAAAGCATGCCCAATGTATCCAGACATCCAGATAAACTCCGCTCCATTTTAAGGCATGATCCCAAAAGTGGTGCACAGGCATTCTTCTGTGGATGCGGTATAGAGAAGAAACAAAAACTGAGGCTGTGTCCAGGGTGTATGGCATGGCTACATCAACCATGTCTGCTCGCTGAGGAGAAAGCAGCAGCAGTGGGAGGGAGTGGGTGGATATCAAAAGTTGATATGCAGACTCTGCTGCAAAGCTACATCAAGTGGAGTATGATTTTGTCTCAGTTGCAAGGTCCAGTGCTCTTTCCGCTTATGTAATGTTTGCTGCATTTGTATGCCCAAAAACATTATACCCCTAAGGAAGAGCTTCAATTTCTTTCTTTTTTGCTATAATGCTGATAAAGTTGATATTTGGTCATTTCATACTAGTACTATAAAAACCTATTTAGTAAGCAATATACAGAACTGTGTAAATCTCAGCTAATTGGCAATAAGTGATGCACACGGGTTTTGTATTCAGGTAGCTTGTATGTTTTTCAAAACATCTGAAGTAAATGTGTAAAGTAACAGTAAGGGTTATGGATATTCAAAGCAATTAACTTCTGACAATAACAGTTTTACTCATATAACTAAAATGAACTAAAAGTAATTGTTAGAGACACAAAATGGCTACATCACAAAATTTCGGAACGTCTGAGTATGAAAAATCTTTATTATACTTTAAGCTCCACATATGTGACTGATGCTAAACATACTGTACAAGCAGTTTTGGGTAGTACACATTTCTTGTGGTTTTTCATGCTGGACTTGACAATGATTTTTTGGCCATGGGCTGTATTGACCAACATAAGGATGTAACTGTGCTGCCTCAGTAATGCCCATCATACTCTACAGTTTAGCTGCCTGTTGCTCAGTTCTTCCCTGTAGCTAACTGTGCATCTGGGTGGAGAAAGGGGGCCTCATTTATTCCAAGTAATCAACCATCTAGGGAAAAATGCTGGCCAGGTGCTGACTGCAGCAAAGCATCAGAGCTTTAACTTAGAAGCCAGCAGGATAATGCTTTCCCAGAGAGAAATGCAAACAGAGATAGCTGTATTATGAACAACGGTACAGGAAAGATCTTAATGTTTCATGGGCTTGCAGTGTTAGATGATAAGGAGCCAGGAGTTATTTGCATTATTGAAAGCTCTGGTCTTATTGGATAGATATCTAGGAGGCTATGGCTTCTTAAAGCATCTGAACTATGTTTATCAGCAGATCAAACATATGTTCAAAACTACTGGCTGACAGAAATGAGCTGATACAAGCCGATGTGTAAAAATATGTTGTGTGCATCTGAGAGACATAAATCATGCCAAGCAGAGTGCATACGGCCAGACTGGGTAGGTGAGAGGAGTTGTGCTGGTAAGGATTCATCACTCCATTTACGGGTAAGCTAGGTACTGTTGTCAAATCGGAACTGTGTGGGACATGACATTTGCTCAAAGAAGCATTTGAAACACTATACTACACCTCGGGCACATGAGCTGGAGGCTAAAGGTGCAACAAAGTTGGATATGCTCATTGCAGGGAGAGTGGGTGGTATTGTCCAAGACAGAGCTGAGTAAGACATCCTCCTTGCTGCTGCCTGCAGGCTATCCAGACTTGGCCCTATGACACAGCTAGCCTTTTTTTTATTTTAAACAGTTTGTTTAGCCTAGCAGCATTCCCGTCTTTGATGTCACCTCCTTCGCACTCCAAGAACACAGTACTGGCCACCATGTATTAGTGCAACTTGCTGAGCCGAGCCTGATGCAAACATTGAATGACACAAGCCACCCAAGGCAGGCCGGTGTTACACCGAAATCTGTGAGCCATCAGAATCTGTGACCTCAGGAGGCGCTAGTGTACATTTCTCTGCATTTACATCTTGAAAACACTCGTAATGAAGCGTGAGTACAGTATGATGCAAGTAAAGTCACATTTATATGTTTGAAGAGTCCAGAAATGGTAGCAGACATCATAATTTCTGATAAGAATGTGTGACTTTAAAACATTTGTATTCAGCAAATGTGTGTAAAGACCTCACTGCTTTTCTAGGATGTACATGCAGTGAAATGTACAGTAGTAACACTGCAGTCAAAGGTTTTGATGGGTCATAGGTTTTGGTCTAACAGTGACAGTTTGTTCTTACTGCTCCACTAAAAAAAAGTTGTTTTAGGATATGAATAACTTGATCCTGCCACCTTTACAATCTTACTACAGGTTTGTTACAGGTGTCACTTATATCTGCTGCTGTGTCAGGGATTTTGCAGGGTTTTGCAACATTCAGTGTGAACAAGAGGTCAGTGCAGCTCACCATGTTTTTTCATGAATTAAATAAATTAAATAAGACAAGGCAGAAAGGGTTTTGAATATTAACAGGATATTTTTAAACAATTTGGTTAAGTTTTAATCTATTAACTTTTTAATACAATTAATTTTTTAATGCTAGTTTGAGTATTTTTTTGTGTATCTTTAGAACATTTTGGATATGCTTTTAGTCATTATGCTAGTTGTTGTGAATTTCAAACCTAGCTACAAAAGAAAAAATTCATATTAGTTAATCATTTAAATGAGTCTATCAGTGCTGAATGATTGGTTAGATGAAAACATATTAATGCTGTCTTGATTTTTCACCCTTTCCTTAAGAATTAATCAAAGGATTCTGCTTGAAAAGAGCAACTTGATGGCTTCAATGAATAATTTGGGTTGAAGGATTAGTTTCTAAACAGGTAATTATAAAATAATTTTCATTTTTAGAAGCTTTTGTAAAAGGAAAAACAGAAGCACAGCGTGCTGTCAGTTTTCTTAATGGGTTCACATAAATGTGTCTTTTGGATTTGTATGTTAAATTTTGTAAAATTCATATTTTCACATTGCGATGCATTATTGCTGACGATTTACTGTATCATCCATACTAGAATGATAAACCAAGAGAGACTTCCATGTTGTATATCAATAATAACAAATACAGTAATACAGAAATCTGTGTTTTCAGTGTGTGGCTGAAGAGGTCCTTTACATTTTAAGCTGACTCTCATCTAAGATAAAGGTCCTTATTTAAAAAGTACATGTAACACTAAGTCCATTCATGTTTAAGTGCTGAATTTATATTTTATTTTACATTTAAATTTTACATTTTCTTTGCTTATTTATATAAAACACATGAGAATTAAATCATAATTTTATCTCCAATCAAAATAAAAAGAGGCTGTTACACCACTATAATTAAAGTGTATAGTTACTGTAGATTCAAGAGCAAATATATGATTACATTTTATTTTCATTTGTTTCTCTCATTTTTCAGATTGTTTTGTATTTCTTTGACGTTAAAATAAAATACATAAGCATGATGATGGGGCATGCAAATAACGGCATAAGATGGTAACTGCAGTCAAGCCAATGTTATTAAGCTCAATTAAAAACAACATGGGTTGTGCTTGGTTTGTCTGTGCCATTTGCTTTGACACAAGAAGATTCACTGATATTTACAAGTGCATTGGTTGAGGAAATGCTTAATTTATTTTATGACTTGAGCCTGACAGCTGACATTTAATCATATATATATATATATATATATATCTAAAGCAAGTGAGAAGCAGCACTAAAGCCTCAGTGCAGTGAGAAATCCCAGTTTGCACATGTACAGAATCAACTTAAATGACAAGTAAAGCATGTGGAGCCACACAAAGTTAAGTATAAGTTATGTCAGTTAAGCTGTTATGACTAGGAGAGAAGGGATTTCTGAGATGACTTTTCAAGAGATTCTCCTTGTTGATGTTTAGAGGGACATAGTGCTTTAGAAGGAACATAAGTCTACAAAACTCCATTTAGAGAGCAGGGTGCAGACCCCACAGACTCTATTTAGACAAGCTTTAGTGACATGATTTTTATAGGATTAGCCAGGGATATGTGATGGTGTGATGTATCAGTTTTGGAGTTTGAAAATTAAGCACACTGCTGTCCTCTGGATCATCTCCTGTGGTTTAAGTCCTCCAAAGGAAATATAATGTCCATCATTCATTCAGGATAAAACATTTGTCCTAACAAGACAGGTTCGGTTTGGGCAATAAAATGACTTGATTAGGGCAAGAAATCAAAGGCTAGGACAATAATCCATTCTTCTTACATTGCAGTTATGACATTCATTAACACTACTTTGCTGGTTGTAAACAGCACATCAAGATGAAACAGGTGTAGAAAACATAGTAGTTTTCCAAATGTGACAGTCGCCTTCATCAACATCACTTTTACAGTTCGCTTACAGTACAGTTGCTCGCTTTCACTCCCACTAAATGTTGCAAATTTTCCAAATGTATTTACAGACATTTTGGCTTGCATGAATATTTGGCAGAGGATAGTCTCAGGGATTTCACTTTGCAAGCTTGGAGACTAACAAGAAGTATTAGTTAAAGTAAGAGAAAACTTGAGAAAGCAGGACTTGGGCAGTCATGGCAATCAGATAAAGCATTAGAAGAACAGTTTGCTTGCTAAAAGATCGCTGTTTTAAAAGACAAAGTGTTGGTTAAAATGATAGAAATATTACAATGATTCATTAATGTGAAACCAGGGTGTGATGATGAATGATCAGCGTTACACAGCTCAAGTGTGGTATGCTGCTAGATGCTTAATTATATGTTAGATGTTTCCTGTACTGCATGTTCCCACAATACACTGATACATTCGTGTGCAAAATGACAAAAACCCTGCAGTTTTGAACTACACTACATAAGAGACCGTGGATTGTCATCAAATTTTTTACTATTGTTAGCTTTGATTTGACACATTTGTTGCCTTAGCAACCAGTGGATGAGATCATTGCATTGAATTTGTGGGAATGGGGAGAGAGTGACATGCACAGATGTAAGGATGAGGTAAAAAGGGACACAGAGAAGGGCATTCCTGTAATTAGAGTGGCTACAACAATATTCTTCTGCAAGACAATTACTGCTACCTACATGTGCATGCAAACTGTTTCAATATAAAAGAAAATGAAAAATGTGGGTCATAATGTGGCCAATTCAACCTACTAATGACTACTGATGGGCTTTAGTGTTTTTCCACTGCAGGTGAAGCAAAATTCAAAGCAAGGATAAATCAAAAAGCAAAAACAGCAAACAGTAATTGCTCATCAGTTTAACTTTAATAAAGCCATGGGTAAAAATCTGGAGCAATATGCCTCTTTGAACATAGATTTGTTAATCAAGTGTTTTGTTAATCAACTTTTACACTTTTAAAATATATAAATTTTAATATTTTAAGATGAGATGCATTCTGAAATTAAATGGTACAAGAGAAAGGTAAGTGGTCAAGGTTAATTTTGTGTCTTCAAGCTGCTGCTTAACACAGTATTGTCCCCAAGGCAAATTACGCCAAGCGTTCAACATCAGAGAAAACCTGTACCATATTACACACCATATGTGTCTTCTTTCCCCTCACTAAGAATGAGATCTACCCCACACAACCTTGAAAATCCTGTTACTGTTCCTGGATTTTTTAGCCGTGGTTACCATGGCAACTGAGCGTATTATTTCTGTCTCCTTTGAAATGGTGTGAGATCCCAAATGTTATGTAAGATGAAGTGCACTGTTCCAGACTGGGGTTTCCTCCTGCAGAGAACTTAATTACAGGGGAATGACACATACTCAAGGCACTCCAACATCTCTGCATATACCTGAGCTTTTTATCACGTACTGGTAAGATACACACTGTAACTGTTGAGGAAGTTAAGCACAGGTATTTGTAACAATACTTACCTTTGTGGATACATTCTGCTGAAAAATTCAGTCTTATATACTTAGTATCTAGTATCTTCCTGAGTATCTTGACAGTCCAGAAGAAAAAAAGGTGAAGATCGAGAAGGAAACAATTTATGTAGAAAATAATATAGAAAATAAAGGATTATTCTGAATTAGATAAGAGGACAAACTGGTAATTGGGGCATCATGTTATGATTTAATATGAGTAGCTCTTTTTTAACAAATTATAATTCAAGTTTAGCAAGTCATAGCCAAAACATTGTTACAATACCTCAGTAGTCTAATCTCTGTCTTTTCTTGTTTCTCCAAACTAAAAATAGCTTTCATACTTTCCAGGTATTTTATATAGTCAAGATGGCAATTTGATGCGCTTAATGGAGAAATAAACTGTGGACTTTGTAAAAGCACTCCCAATAATCAGTGATTTATAACCCCAATGATTGTCAATTGCTACCCACAGACTCATAGAAAATGCCTTTTGTTTCACAGCAGCTCTCAGACACTATAAAAGACAGATATTATAAAATCTCCTCTGTTTCGCTCAGCTCAAAAGTAAAAGGTCTGCTTTTCTTATATCAATGAAATTGCATGGTATAAAAAGAAAATGGAAACTTTTTCCTTTATTAGACATACAGTGGAAAATATGTTTACGTTCAGCAGGATAAATAATACTGTAAAAAGGATATACATAAAATTTCAAAATGCTTTAATCAAATGTTTTAAATGTGCTAAATATATGGAAAATACTATAAGCATAATCACTCATTTCTGCACAGTGTGAAATTTATCATATACACTCATGAGAGTCTTTAAACTTTTTCATCATGATATCTTCCAGAGACTAGCAGAACAAAGGTTTTTGCTGCACTTTTTAACCCCTGAAGAGGCTTTGGAATTTTCCCATTTAAAAGTCAATTTGAAGTCAAGAAAGATTTGTGTTGATCGTTGCTCCGAAATGTGTACATATCTTCAAAAATAGTTGCATTTATAGTTAATAACTGGTTTCCCTCTGCAGAGCTTTAGAAGTAGCAGCTATTTTGTCACAGACTGTGCAAGATTTAATTGAACTAGTTAAGTGAAGCAGCCCAATCGCACACAAGACTGTTATGGAATGGAAATAAAACCTTGTCTTTTGTGGGAAATATTATCTGAGGAATGGAAATAAAATGGGATTCTTTTATTTTAATACTACACTTAAATTTGTGTCTAGTTAAATATCCCTGGTCAGACACATTTGATGGAGTCTCCCATATTATTCTTCCTTTCTTCATGTTCTGTTCCTAGAAAATCTCTGTTGATTTGAATTATAGGTGAAAGTCTTCTATGTATTGTAAAATGTAAACATTTCTATGTTACCTTGCAATTTTGTTCTTTTATACTATAGAAAAATGTATGCTGGTTAAACATATATCTACATCTACCCCTTTGTTTTTTGTAAAAACATCTTACCCATTTTAACTTATCCCTTTGTCATGTTACTGTAATGTCTTTGCTCCTTTTTAAAGCACATTGACTCATGCCTTACAAATCGGATTTGAGTAAATTTGACTTAAAAATTCATAAAGATGGAAAGTCAAGCAGCTGATCTATATAGATTTGAAGGATTATATAAAGATTAACACAGTGCTCCAAAAACGCTGATTAAATTTCTCATCCTAATTTGTTACAAGCATAAAGAATCCAAAATCAAAAATACTTACTTGATGAATAGCATCCATTCATTGTTAAATTAAATTGTTTAAATTATTTTTAAAAAATGTTCATTGACACAGGTAGAAATTATGTACATGAGCAGTAATAATTCTCTCTGAACATCTGCAGACATTTACTGCTATGAAAAATAGCATCAGTTATTCAAATTTAGGATTTGTACAGCCACACATCAAAGAGGCTAAAGAGTACTGCTTGCCCCGAGAAAAAAAGAAAAAATAGTGGGATTCTGGCCACTGGACCGAGCTTTCTCCAGCACATCCCAAAAATCGTCAATGGGGTCAGGTGTGGACTCTGGTGGCTAATCTACATGTGAAAATGATGTCTGATGCTCCCTGACCTCTCTTTCACAATTTGAGCCTGTTGAATCCTGGCAGTCATCTTGGAATATGTCTGTGCCATTAGAGTCTTAGACTACACGTGAACATATACCAGTTCTCCAGAGTCCAATATACAGGTCTGTCTCAGAAAATTAGAATATTGTGATAAAGTTCTTTATTTCCTGTAATGCAATTAAAAAACATGAAATGTCATACATTGTGTATTCATTACAAATCAACTGA
>JAVQJG010208712.1:0-26349 GCA_036024015.1 Craterocephalus amniculus
GTGTCTCTCTCTCTCTCTCTCTCTCTCTCTCTCTCTCTCTCTCTCTCTCTCTCTCTCTATATATATATATATATATATATGGTCCTCAAGCAAAGAGGGTCCTCCTTTGCTCATGAGCAGCGGGCCAACATATCCACCAACAGGTGAAGTCTGATGGAGTTACAGAAAATATGTGATTGCAGTGAATGTGCAGTGAACTTTTTGTAGTACACTTTCTTTAGCAAGTGGGTTTTACTAATTGGAAATTATTTCATGTTAGAATAGGAATCCTTTAGGTCTGTCTTGGTTGATTGTTCTCTTTTTTTCCTTTACAAAACTTTTGTGGGATTTTATTCAGGGTCATCTTGCCTCTGCTGCTCCTTTGAGGTCTACCTGCACTTTTTTTTAAATAATGAAAAATGTGGTGAAATGGCATCTCTGAAATTAACCTATAGTACCATTGTGAATGATAGATAGTCCTTGAAAACTTTTTTCTTTTTTTAGCTTTTCTAGGTTTTACAAAGCATTTCATAAGTTTCTTTTTGACTCATTCACATAGCCTCTTGCTATATGATTTTTAGTTATTTTTATATTCTATATTTGAAATACAATTTTTAACAAATAACACTTCTTTTATCAATAAAACTTGAGATATCAAGCTGTTTTCTTATCTTACATACCAATGTCAATGTACTCAGATTCAGGTTATTTATGGTCCGAATAGCTCTGTGGTCATTGTAACCTTGCAATCCTTCATCAAAACATCATCTTTCAGAAAAAAACAAACAAAAAAAAACATAAAAAATATTGCGTAAGTAGTTATCTTTGGAGTTTTACATTTAATTGTGTAAAAGCACCATCCTTCCAGCGATCATTTTACTTATTATGTCCTCAATGAAAAAAGATCTGACTGAAACAGCATTTAAGTCTAAATGTCTTCAGGTAGACATTGAATCTATGCAAATGTGTGACATTTTGCCCAAATTGAAAGTACTCAAATGGCATTAAATAAGTGATAGATTGTCAAATAACTGACAAAAAACATTAATTCAACAGTCTTAAATGTTGGCAAATGCACCACTATAGAAAATAAGCAATTGTTAGTATTTTATCACCGAATTCAACTTTAATGGTTTTCAATGGCCTTTTTTTAGCAATGTGTTAATCCCTAATGGATTACAGTCTGACCCAAAATGCTCAATTTTGCACAGAATGTAACTTTGAAATATCGAAAAGTTATGTAAACCTGTTAAGCTTTACATTTTGCCAACAATAAGGCTTTGTATGGGTTACCATCAGAACCATGATGAAGCACCAATCAGTTACTGATTGCCAAATTCTGCATTTCTCTTTTCTCACACTAACAACAGCTATGTTTATACTATTTGCCATTATGCTGTTTATATTCTTCACAATTCAGCATTCAAACAGGCTTCTTGACTGATCGATTAAGTTTCAGTGAATGAGTGTATTTTTGCATCACTCTTATCCAAAATCTCTGAGTGGAAGTTTAGTTTAGGACGTTTTTGTTGAGCAACTAAAATGTATAAAGCTTAGTTGTGATGAACCTGATTTTTTCACAAGAATTAATAGAAAAAAGGCAACTGGACTTCTTTTTTAAAAATGAAATCTGTATGAATGACTTAAAAATGAAAATGAATTAAATTCTGCACCCTTTTTTTCTTGAGCAAAAACTGACAGGTTTTCCCATCATGGCCAAATCCTTTTTTTTAAGGTCAACGTGACCAATTTCCAAAAACGAATCAGGCTTGCTTACATATTTATTTAGAAGCTTTTCAAACTGCAGTTTGATGAGAAGGAAATGTTTCCTGCAGTTCTCCCCAAAATGTTGCATTTGTGTAGTTGCCACTGAACAAATCACCACAACTCAAAAGTATCCTAAACCTTCTTGAACATCTTGGCAGTTAAAATTTGATTTAATTTTATTTTTTATGCACAACAAAATAAATTGTGACTCTGCATTTGGGTTCACCTTCCTGCTATGACTGACTGTTTATGTCAATTTAACTATAGCATTTTAGAATAACTAATAACATCCTATTTGATCATGATGATGCATTTGATTGAATTCTTTAAAAATGTGCTCACTTCCTCTGTTAAATGATTAGCTTAGCTGTTGTGTTGGACTGCAATACTGTACAATCACTTTTGTACTTTCTAAAGTAATACAATTTGAGAAACTTTTCAATTCTTGGGGCTCAGCATATATTTATAGGTATGCAGTGTGATTTAACAGCCAAGAGGGGGTTTGAAGTGCAACAAAGGGATTATCCTCTTCCACTTTGTTTGGCTTGCCATCCTAATGTGACCTTTTGGTGAATTCCCTGTAAGCCAAAGGTAGGCACAGAGCATGTGTTGCACAAAGGCCACTCTGAAATAAATGTAGCACCTAAAAGGAACAGGTGTGACAACAAAATCTCGTAAGACATCCTTTAAACTGGATTGCTGCTATTGATTCTTACAGAAAACACTCTTCGCTTTTGTGCTCCATTTTAGGACTCAGTGTAATAAAGTGAATGTTCTTTATGTCATATTGATTTCAGAATTTGCTTTTGAAACTTTCAGAAATACATCAGGTTTTGTCTAATAATAACCTGTCAGTGCGGAATGAGTGGGTACTGGTATGCTTTGAACTCTTTGACATCACACAAGCTTTAAGAACTCGGAGGGCTAATCAGAAGGCAATATTGCAACAAATGCCTTCAAAGATTGCAAGGAAGGGAGCCACAATAAAATATTGGGTCTTGAAGAGCCAACTGAACTGGAAGAAAAAAGTCTGATCCATCAAGATATATGGCCTGTCATTATCCGCATACTCCTTGATATGAAAACCTGGCCAAAGGAAGAGATAGAAGTCACGTGAAATTCACAGTAAACTAAGCAAAAAGATGGCTGCTGGGGCATTATTGAGTGTGAGAGTTACTATATAGGAGTAATGTAGGAGTAAGACAAACCTAGGTGGCAGAAACCCAATTAGTAAGAAGAAAAATAGGAGTAATCATGGTGGAAGTATAATCCTGGATGACATGTACCAGAAGCACACTGATTAAGAGTATTCCAACCAGTGCTAAGAAGAGAAAGGGGTCATCTACACTAACCAAGCTGTCCCCCCAAAAAAATACTTCAGGTGATAACAGCAGTGTGTAAGTTTGGGAATTTATGACATACATGAAGTGTGACAACCAACTCCTCTGGTTGCTTTTACACCAAAGATGGAACTGCTGAAGTGATGGGAGGAAGATGAGTTAATTCAAATTGTAATTTTTCCATCGCAATTAGGATTTAAATCTCAAAAGCTTTTTTGTCAATTCATTCCATATGTTCCCTTTAGGTTTTTAGAAGTTGGCATTAAGCAGTGATGTTCCTCTGTACAGATCCTGTGACTTGGACACATTAAAATCTAAAAGCTCATAGTAAACTCACTATTGACGCGCCTCATTTTTTACATGAAAAACTATACATTTTAAACAACAATTCATAATCAAAATCACTGTAACTAACATCAGAAACTTTGTTGTCAGCAGACCAGACAAGTGCTGCGTGAATCCTGTACACACAGTATCACAACATGCTAGTTTAGCCGCAACCAAAACAGCCAGTCACCGTGGATTTAATTTCAACAATTAAAGGTACAAACATTCATAGTAAGTAAACTCCTGTTTGTCCTCCTCCATTATGAACTCATTTGTGTAAATGTTTTAGGGACCATGCTGTAATAAGTAAAATATACTCTGGTGGGGGTCATAAAAAAATACTTTAACAAATGGTCATCAGTTTGCTACGCTCAGATGGCGTCTGGGCATACACCCTGCTTCCGACAAGATCCTGTTGATTATAATCCAGTAATCCCATACCACTATCCAAGGAGTAAAACACTACAGTTTAAGAATTAAAAAAAATCTAAAAACAGAAACACATTCTTTTAATTGGGGACTCATTGAATTTCCAAGGATAAGGATCCACTCAAATCATTACCTGTGGGTCCCAGGTACTCACTACATTGAAAACCTATCAACGTCACTGATTAAGAGCTTGATTATATGGAGAACTCTTCTTTCTGTGATGGCAAGTCCCAGAGTTACGTTCTTATCTCAACTAACTACAAACTGTAATTTCATCAGAGGGTTTCTTTCAAGTTTAGAAAGTCTCTTTTTGAAAATAACAGTTTACAGAAACACAACTGAAAGCTCTTCTTTTGTGCCACTTTGAGGCAAAACTCTGAAGTATCACAAGCATGGTAGAGTTTTATTTATATGTGTTGCCTGAAACTATGTAAGAAGCTTCCTGGCTTGAACTTAGAAAACTTGTTACTCATCTGTTTCAAACTATCTTTATGTAACACCAGCACACAGACTGATCTCACATGAAACAGTATTTTGTTGTTCAGTTCATTTCAGCATTCATCCTATCAAACTCAGGATTTTCTTTTAATCACATGCTATACACAATAGAGTTTGTTTATGTGAGTACTTGAAACAACTGCAGACTTCTCCACATACCTTTACACCCCTGGCTCCTTGGTTCGCCATTTTTGCTTTAATGGTTTTTATGGGTAAGGTTATTTTCAGGTCAGTTAAGACGGATCTGGTTTGGTCTCAAGGCTGAGTTGCTTTCAGGGTTTTCCTAAAGCCACTGCTTTGTTGTCTAGTTGTCTGGCTCTAGTTTATATCTTGATTAAACAACATCCTAGCATGATGTCCTTCAGGCAAACTTCTGATGGCATCAGATGAAGGACACCTCTGGTAGCCATCTGGGTAAAAGGTGAGGATGGCATTTACTGCCAGTAGCATTCGTTCTGCTTAAGACTCCTGTAATTAACACTTTACAAGCATCCTTTTCTTCTCATGAAGCATAACTAATAACATGTGCGCACCAAAATTACCTTTCTCTTTGATGGACTCACTGATGTTCATCTCTAACTGTACTGGGTGTAGCCCCATGTATAACGAGATCATATATGCTAACACCAACACCGCTAACACAACAACCGCATGGTTGTGATTTTCTGTGAGAATACTATTTATGTTCAAACTGAGAGCATCATCAGAATACCACCAAAGTACTCTATTCAAAAAGGCATGGGACATCAGATACAACCATTTCAAAGAATGTGCTACAGCCCATCCTCTAACAAGAGGTTGTATGTTATCGCTAAAGAGCCTCATCTGTTTTTCTGTGATCGATATCTACAAACATTTTACTGTAATTGTTTCTTGTATTGAAGGAAGGGAATCATAGGTGTGTTCACAATCATTGTTTAAAACCTGCTCAGATTGCCTTGCTATGAACTAGCCTGTTTGGTTAGACTAGCATAGCAGTGAAGTGATATCTCATTGCAATTAAACCTTATGGTAACTATAAAGTCACTAACAGTATAGGCCATATAAAACACATAATTTCAATTCACAATATGCTGCCTCAACTATCACAGACTATTAGCTTTTGTGCCATCTGTGCTGCAGGAACGGGATTTGAATGTGTATTTCAGGTGCTCTATTTGTCATTTTCACCATTTTTTCAGGTAAAGTTGGTTTTCCCTCTATCGTGGATCACCTTAATCAAATGCTTTTGTTGGAAGCACAATGGCAGTCCCAGATATTCACACATGATTACATCCTCACACCTGCTCATCATCATGTAGGCCTCAGCTAAAATGCAACCACTTTGGCTTCATCAGGAACACAATGTAAAGCAGCAGTGAGAACACACGCCTGCCCTTATTTTCATGAGGCGCTTGCCAAGGGCAGTATGAGGAATATTTGTATGATTAGATTGCCCATTTCAGTCTGAAAGTTTAATGGAGGAAGAACAAGAAAAACTTTATTGGATGGAAAAACAAAGGTGATAGATGTAAAGACTGGATGAAAAAAAGGAATGAGAACTTAATTCCAAACTTGCAAGGGGCTATTAAATAAGAACAGCTAATTTATTCTGAAAAAGCCTGATTAGGATTAATACAGTTAGTAATTAGCAGGGCTGTAACTACCATTGAGGACACTGAGGTCATGTCCTCTGTTTTCTTCAGAGAATGTGGGTGTTTGTAAGACTTGCAAGGAGACTACATTCAGCATCAGTTGTTTTACTGGATTTTTAAAAACAAGATTCCTGTCTTTCCTTATTTTTAAATTTATTTGTAGGCCACTATATTAAACAAAAAAGTTAAAGATCAATAACGTTGTCATTCATTTGAATGACAATACTGAAAATATATTGTTGTTTTTTTGTTGTTTTTTTCCCGCTAAGTAAACTACATCATCACTTTACAAAGTTGCAACATCCTTATCACACCAAGAGTGGTAAGAATGGAAGAGCATCAAGATGATTTGTGATATTGTGCCCTGCATTTGAATGAGCTTCTTTTAATCTATGCAGATGTAATCAGTGATATTCTTATTTCTTTGTTGTGATATGGTTTCTCATGCACAAAAGCATCAGAAACTATATCCATGATTTTGTTTATTTCTGAATAAGCCCTGATTATTATGAAATCTCCTTTTTGGGAAATATGATTGTATCATCTGTTGTAGGCATACTACAATGCAAGTAGCATCATTTACGTGGAAGGAGGAACAATTTTCTCTTTATGATTGTCACGGTAATTTAACCCTAAAATATTTTTTTACTTTTGACTCTTGTTTTTTTTGTTACTTTAACTTTTTCTCTCTTATATCATCAATGATGCAAAGCTCATATTTCAATTTATTTATTATCTGCTCGACTGGATTTGCCTTACCTACCCTAAATGTTTATTCTTTGTTTTTGCTTCCTTTCATTTTGTTCCAGCCTCAACAGAAGAACAGAATCCTTTAACTGGGCTTGTGTTTGAGGGATTCAGCAACTGTGGTGGGAGATGTGCCCTTAATTTGTGTTAATATTAAAAGGCTGATAAATGTGAGATGGGTCTCAACTGGGATTAAGGATGATTAATACCATTTTAGCTGTTGCATTCATATTACATCATTTGTAAAATATTGCTCTGCATAGATTAACAGCTGCTGACGCTCTAACTTAACTCTGCTTATATGGGTTTGTTTATTTGTTATTTTCCATGTGTTTTTATAATCCTTTTTTCCATGAACCGCTTTAGCAGGCTAATTCATTCCATAAACAGTGACTGTGTCCTTTATGGTAGACAGAGTCACAGTGCTTCTGTGGCAATCGGAAAGTTAACATTGAAAGCAGTGGGTATCTCAGCATCTGTACACAGCTTCTGTTAAAACATCTGGATGAAAAAAGATCCATCTTTTTGCTTGTCGTTTATCTTTTCTTCCTCCTGCCACCCCATTTTTTTTCCATCTTTCCTCCAATATATATGTCTGCAACCACTACTTAATAATGGCCATCAGAGGCGATATCACAGATAAGCCTGTGTTCGCTCAGGAGGCTGTTAATGTGGTTGGGATGTGAGATCACGTTCCCACCTTTTAATCAAACACTTTTAGGAGAGGATTCATCTTCCATTGCTTTACAAACAAGAGTGTCTAAAAAATGGGTCTTTTCTGACAGGCGTCAGTTGGACAAAAACTTAGTTATTTTGGTAATTCTATTAGAAAATATAATATTACCTAGGGGAAAAAACAACATAAACCACCGCACACTGAAACTCAGGGTAGCTACGATTTATTCAGAGTGAGCAACGTGTTTCGCAAGTGGCTTCTTCACATTCACTCATTTTGCGAAACGCGTTGTTTACTCTGAATAAATCTTAGCTACACTCAGTTTCAGTGTGCGGTGGTTTGTTTTTTTTCCCCATGTCTGATGTTGCTGCCACCAACCAGCACCTGATTCGTGAGACTGCAGTACAGAAGGACGTCTGTCTACTAGAAAATTACCTAAATCATTTGTTTCATCAGTCAACATTGTGATTAAATGCCATTTCAGAGGTAGATTGTGGAATTAAGAAGATAGATACTCGTACTTTGGTAAGCGACCAAGTAAAGTTGGCATCTAAAGTAGAAATTGATTAGATGCATCCTACTACAGTGGTCTATTGGTACATGTTTTAAAGTTACTATCTGTACTAACCCTAACCCCTTGCCTCATTTGACTGATGTGTATACTGTACGGCCCATACCGTAGGGGAACTTCAAGCTGCTGTTCCAAAAAACTAAGTTCCAGCCTTATTTAGAGTTAACCCTATAGTACCATCTCCAAATTGAGACTATGTTCCACGTAAGAAAGGATGTCAGAGACAGGCTGTGACCCAAAAGATGGCACCAAAGGAAGACCGTTTCCTAATCCTGTCAGCACATCAGAAATGTAGGCAGTCTTCCACACATTTACTACCAAGGCTTGCAGGACAACTGAGAGCTCTCTCCCCACGCAATCCTTCACTATCAGGCCCATTTGCACTTGTGTCATCGACATGCAATCTGGAACCTGCTCGTGTTGAGGAATGTTACACTGTAGCAGTTGATAGGACCGAAGTGTGGACATGATGTAGCGAATGCTGTGCTGATAGCAAGAGGGTAACAGCTTTGTGTGGAGGCAGTGTGATGGTGTGAGATGGCATCTCTCTCACTGGCGCGCGACATGAGCTTGTCTTTAGTTTTGTTGCAGACAGGGATAAAAAACAAAAGAAGAAAGCTCAACATGACTTCTCTTCTGATGTTAAAGAACCTCAGAGCCAGCCAAAATTCAGCCTCAGTCTCAGCAATTTGATGTAAGAGCAGAGAGGGGAAGCAATGGGAAATGAGAGGCAACAAACCATAACAGCTGAGGAGGTTACTCTGGCCAGTGCAACAAATCAGAAACATGTGTTCTGGAGCAGCACATATCTGCAGAAAGGTTCAGGCAGGGAAATGGCACAAACTATGGAAACACAAAGTTAGGACATGTAATAATGGCGTATGAATTTTTCAATGCATTGTGGGCCTATAGCAGTGTTACTTAGGCATGTTTCAGGGTCAGTGCACCCAGTATTTCCTTTCTGCTTTTTAAGATCAGGAGCCGCTTCATTTCACCCTGTCTGTCCATGTGCCATGTGAAGGAATTTTTTTCTGTTTTGGTACATTTCTTTTCTTCTTGCATGAAATTAAAAAAAACTAAGTAGTATAGCAGTGAAGATGCAAACCAAGTTATTTGTTACCATTAAAATTTGACATCAGTCATAATTAGACATTAGCTTAAGTTTTCCTCCATATAATTTTGAAACAGTTTTGATTTTGTAATTTTTTGCAGTATACTTTTTTGCAGTATTTTGACTGCTTAAAATGACAAAATTCCTGATCAAATATGCTATCAGACAAACTGATTTAGTTTACTTCATAACAACTAGGATCTGGTCAAACAATGTAAAAAATGAGATGGACTGTGAAAATTGCTGGCTCCAGCAGTGTCAGCCAGTTATCAATCTCCTTAACATGTGTTCTGATACACATCTGTATATAGCAGGATAAGTCTGCAGCTCTTTGATGTTGCGATCAAAGTCTCTTACAGCTCAAAGGCCCAATGTTTATTTGTATTCCAAATATTCTTAACGGATAATTTGATAAACTTCATTTTGACTTTGGGTGCAATGTGTGAGATTTTCTGCAAAACAGTTTTTGGATGAACGCCTTACACTATGTTATGTTTAGTTTTTTTTTCAACTTGTTTGACCACCAGTTATGATCTGAAAGCCATTTAGTGTTAAACATCCCCTTTTTTTGTTGTCTTATCTCTTCTTTATCTCTTCATTGCCATTACACCTCTACCAATGATCAACCTGCTGCATTTTTTGTTCTTCCTTGTACACATCATTTTGTTTCCGCTCTTTATTCAGTTGCACTTTTTTCAGACACAAACACAGTCAATGGATGTATGATATACCATAGCATAGTTTTGAAATGTAATGATAGCACTACCAGGGCTAATAACCAAAAATGATTTGTTTCAGTCATCACCAGCCATTCTTACCAGTAAGTTTTCATTTATAGCTGAAAAAAAAGAATTTTATTTACATTTGTCAGGTTGGTGGGTGTTCATTTAGAGGCCTGAGTAACATGTTAGTCAAACTTGAGAAGGAGAAAAACCTACAACAGAATCCTTTCATCTCATTTTTTCCCATGCTGTAAAACAATAACCATTATCGTGATGCTGATAGAGATATGTGACAAAAGGTGAGCCGGAGCTGGAAAGTTTAATCTCGTAACTCCAGGAATTTTCAGCGACACCATCTAACACTATGAACTCTCTCTTTCACTTTGCATTGCTAACATCTGCCATTCAGCGGCATGTCACACCATGACACTTCGCACTCATTTACACCTCCAAAAAGGTAAAGGGCACCTTTAAAAATCATGGCATATTTCATTTCCTTTGTGTGATACCGTTTGATCTTAATTTAAATATTGTTAACTGTCATCTATTTTAGACGTCCTCACCTCCTGCCTACAACAGAAGCACTTGGTAGAAAATGTTTATATGCAATATTAATTTGTATCCATTTTCCATTCGAAATCTTGTTTTTTGCACATAAAGCCTATGAGACCATCGCTATGAGGTTGTAAAGGTGGAGATATTAACCTTGGAGGTGTGCCTAATGTATCCCCCAGCTGCAGGGACAATTGTGCCAAGAATATGTTAAACCTCTTGTGGAACTGCTGAACAAACTGGGATCTCTTCTCACTTTTAAGTGAAGGCGGGCTAAAATTTCAGGTATTGGAAGCTGGTGGTGTTGACAGTGAGACACCCTGATTCCTTTGAGTCCTTTACATGATCAATGACTGTGTGTCACACTAACACATACAGTTATGAAATGGTGAAAAAGGATAAAAGAGTTTTAGCAAGAGATACAAATGTCAGCTCAATGAGTCAATTTTAAAAACTTTTTTGGCCTTCCCAGAAGGAATACGGACATATTCTTACTTCCTTGTTGATCATTTTTAATCGAACCACTTCTCTCTCTCTCTTTTGTCTCTCTCTCTCGAATTTCATAAAGGCTTATCAGGAAATAGAATGGCTGGGAATCCATCTTGCTTGGTGAAGTGTAGAATCTAAGGGAAACAACACCTTTCCATTTAAAAATAAGTACAAACACTCGCCAGAGTGGCAGATATCTTTGCACCTTGGAGCTCTATAATGACAAAGACATACATTCTGTCCTTAATTAATATAAAGAACTTCACTGCTATGCAGATAATGGCATTGCTAATCCAGTAGAAAAGCATCACTTAAGGGAGTGTTAATAACCAAGGTTATGAAAATGATGCAGTTTATTTATTTTTGCTACAGTGTTTCACAACTTTTGCAGCATTGCGGCATGACGGACCACCTGACCAGAGATGCTGTTGTGTTAATGTTGAATTATGTGTCTCACCGGGGATGCTTCCATAACCCACATAAACAACAAACACTCATTCCCTGGACTGTAGGAGTTTGTATGAGCGCAGATTGATAAATTATCAAAAAACAACACAATGCACACCGACAAGCAGCTTCTGGGCGTCGCAGACAGTGAAAGGGAGGTGAAGAATTTTGCTGAGATGTTATAGCAGAGAATGGGACAGGGTGAGTAATTGAAAACATCCCAGACAGGATGTGGACGATAGGGAGATAGATTACACTTTGTTGAAAAGGATGCAACGGGAAACTAATGACTCAGTATTTCAGTAATTGTCCATGGCTAAGAATAAGCATCGACTGAGACAAGTCTGAGACAGCAGGCCTGTCTTCAGACGGCGTTTGCATCCCTATGTCACCAAACCCTAATTGCAAGGTGACCAGTCTATCTGAGAGAAAAGACGGTGACGCAGATGTCTCTGCAGCTTTTAATGAGCTGTGCTGCTGTAAACACACTTTCATGCTTCTCAGTGATAATTGTGATAAAATAAAGACCCTAAAGCCATATGTTAATCTTTTTTTTCTTTCTCTCTGATATTATTTGTTGTCAGCGTTTCTCTGAGCAAGTTAATCAAACAAAGTTAAAGTCCTCAAAGAATATTGCCTTTATTCCAACTTTAGCTCAGTTTTTAATTTGTATTCAGAAAACTTTATCAGGTCCATTTATCAGCCTCTTGTTAGTTGCCTCATTTCTGTTGCTCAGGCTTGCATCTTCCCACAGTGACACCTGACAGGAAATAAATGCCTGAGTGTTTTGGTGCGTGTCATCAGTGCTGGTGAGAAAGGGTCAAGAGCTGTGATGAACCAATGGAGCTTTATCATCCGTTATTAATAGCTTTATTTCCAGCCCAGCGAGCAGCAGTATTCAGTGAAAAGGCTCTGATAAAATCAGCCCAAAAACCAAATAGCAGGGAAGGTAAACTAGTTGAGCATCCAGTAGCCATCGATACCTGGTTTTCCTCTCAGGGCTTTGTGTAGACCAAAAGAAGAAATGAGTTCAATTCAATCGAACGTAAATATTTCCAGCTCTGCTTAAACCTAACAACTGCTGCAACAGGACGTCGCTATCACAAAGATTTTAATTTCATGGATGTGTAATGGATTTAACAGCATTAACTGATCTTACCGTATCAATGCATTTTCCGTAACTGCTTATACCCATGTTGGGTTGCCAGGGTCCTGAGCCTATCCCAGCACCTATGACACCGAGTACACCTATGACAGGTTGCCAGTCCACCGCAGGACCAACAATTAATCTGAGACACCAGTTATCCTAACTGACCCGGCTCCGTCTCAAAGTCATTGTAAATTACAGATCAAATTTGGGAGATTGTTGAGTTCTGTGTTTTTTTTCTGCTTGACTCCACCTCAATCTTATGAAGGGGAGGTGTCTAGACGAGCATTATTGTGATACATTGCTTGAGCATGCCAAACATTTAGTTACCACATCATCCAAGTCCTTGTCATGTCATCGAGAGACGATGAGCTGTACTCAGATTTCTCTCTGGGTCTGAGTTTGTCCATCTGTCAATGCTCGGGATTCAATCGCATTGTAAACTGTTTGTTTTAAAGAGGAGATTTTTCTAGCAATTGTTACAGATTTCAACTTGAAAACAGACTGAAAGACGTCATCACATTAGAATGATCATGGATAAACTTAAAGAATCAAACATCTGCACAGGACCGTTGCCAGGGTAACTGCTGAACGTGCTCGGAGAATCAGAACCCAGACATCAGATTTATTTAGCACATTTAATTTTCTTTTAAGTATCTTGTTTTTTTGTAAAGCCATGCCAAAAGCATACTTTAAAAGTTAATCCTAACAACTTTATCAGGAAGCATCAGAGGAAACGTCAGGGTCTGCAGCAGCTGGAGAGGACCACAACAAGCTGAGCGGGTTTGTATTGGCCTCTAATCACCACCGGTATTCATTTTAAATGCCGTCAGAGCGGGTTCATTGTTAAGTAACTCACCCCAGAAGAGCCCAGCCACCCGGTGTAGGGCTGAGTGGCTGGGCTGGGGTGGGAGATTCTGCTTGGGGACTTCCTCTGCTCCCTTCTGAGTGGATGTGTGGTCGTCTCTGTTGTGTGGTGGCTGTGCCTTGGCATTGCTGCTTACCACCCAGGCCTTTGGCCCCCCCCGGTCTGCCTTTGCAGAGGCTGAGTTGCATTTGCAAAGTCGCACTCAGCTTTGAACATCCTTCGTTCCTCATATTCTGCATGCTGAAACAGTCACTGTGTTGTCCTTTGCGTTAATACACCAGTTGTTCATTTGGAATGGTTTTTGTTTTCATCTGGTGCTTTTGTTGTTCTTGTTATAGATGGTTTTCTCAGCTTTTGTCTTATCAGTGCCCTTGATGATTGTCTGCTTTGTTTTTCTGCTTGTTGTGTTTCTGTAAATGTGTAGAAATTGGTTGTCTGATGCTTCTTTTTTGACCGAGGAGCTGTTACTTCCTATCTGGTGCATCTTTATCTCCTGTTTTCTGTTACTCTCCTTATTTCTGTAGAATTAAAAAAAAGAAAGAAAATTTAACTATCAAGAGGAGACTTACACCCAAAAGGCTACCCCTGACAAAGCAAATTTGTACAGCACAATACATCAGCCAGACCACATTTTCTGTTGCCACATTGCTGGACAGGAGAGGTGAAAAAGAAAAAGTTGGTTGATTATCATGTCATTTTCTGTTTGTTTTTTGGTGCAGCCTCTCCAAAGGTGGAGGGGAAGTGTGCAGACATCAAAGAGATACTTTTTAAATATAAGAAAATCAACAAGACTTTATGATGTCGCACAAGCATTTGTCTAAAATTGTATTTGAATACTTCATGAATACAGTAAGACAATCACCATCATAGCTGGATAAGCTCGTGCTGGCTGCTATTTTTCCCTGTTTAAAAACACAAAGATTGACACTTCATAACTGATTAAAACACTGACAGATGAAAACAGTAACACATGGTTGAGAACATATTTTTTATTAACCAATGAGCCAAGATGAAACAGGGAGCTACATGCAATGACTATTGAGGCTTCCTTTTAAATGGATCACACACGGACAGACAGCAGATGGAAATCTTTTTGAATGTATTAATATTCCGACTCAGTGAGTTGGGTTTTATGGCAGTTGTGTCAAAGTGACTCGGTGTTGCAAGAGGCTTCAATTTTACCATCCCGAGCCTTGGGTTAGGCTTCCTGTGACTGCTCTGATGTTTTCCTCCTTTTAACCCAGGCCAGCACCAGTTTATTTGATTTCATGACGTTTTTTTATGTGGCCAAAAAAATCCAAGTTTTGTTTAAAGAATAAGAAATCAATAAAATAATCCAGTTTTTATCCTCCTGTTTTTTAAAGTTTTTCAATTTGGATTTTGACTAGTTTTGTCAAATGCAGTTCACAGTTTGGATTTAAGTAGTCCGTACCCGCTCACTTATGTGGAAGTCCATCTTCAGCCATCAGTCAGTTTTGAGTAGTTCTGAGTCAGTTATCAAGTGTTCTACTTGAGGTTGCTACTTTCATCCATCCTGCTTCCGTTTTCTATGCATGCTTTATCTTTTACACGGTCACAAGAAGATGGAGATTTTGCCAGAAAAAGACATTAAAAGTTTTTGCTCTTAGGATTATTATTACCCTCAGTTTTTCAGAACACATAAAAAGAGGGTTGTAATAATAACTTAAAGTTCCTCCAGCTAGAAAAGGTCTTGGGATTTTGCAGTCTTAGTCACACTACTGCTGTAAAGAAAAATGTTTTAGACTTAGAAAAAAATGCCACATAATTTAAGAAAAATATATCATGTTACTTTTGACAACCTCCGCAGGAAGTCTTGTAGCACAACTTAGTTACGTCCAGCGGTCCATCCAATGGTAATCATAAGAACGCATGTTCAGGAAAAATAAGAAGAAGAAAAAGCAGCATGGTACTTCACAGGCTGAATCAATTGATTTTTATGGTACTAGAGAGATAGATGAAGGGCTGTGTGTGCAGAATGTAGATACTGATGAATTGCACAGCCAAGAGAATTTTCACAACACCTGACAAGATCACAACTCAAGATTCACCACTTTCAATCCCCCGCAGGAGAAGGAAATTGGTGAGGCTGGGGGAAAATCCAATGGTCAAAATGAAGAGATAAATCAGAGTGAAACAGTTCTAATAATGGGAGCTGGTTAAACATCAATGGCTGAAAGTGGCAGCCATTAAACTTCTGATATCCTTACATGACAGATGAAATGGTGTGAAATACAACCACTCCCCCCCTGTCATAACACTGTTTACACAATCTGTCAGGAGTTGGTCCCTAACAAATAACTGTGGTGAGAAGCTGTTGACCCCTATAAGGTCCTCAAGAATTTTTCATGCCATTTGTAAGCTGTTTGTATTACTTTGCTTGATAAAACGGGATGTCATGGTCCGCTAAAATAAAGTCCACGACTGCTTCAGGATATCAGCTATGTATTCTAATCAACCGGCTGGTAGGAAAGTTCCTTGCCACATAATGTATCTGCATGAACTTCCGGAACACCGAAAACATTCCAAACTCATCAAAGTCACTGTTAGTCATGGTGAAGCTTTGAAGTGTGAACAAAGTAGCCACTCAAAGTGTATGCAAAGGTCAACATTGGTCAGGAGGGGGCGGTCAGCGTATAGCGTGATTCATGACCATCATTTGTGTTTGAAAAATTAATGGAGTGATAAATCATCACCAGGGCCATCCTTTGACAAAATCACTGAACTGCCATAATCTTGTGTGCTCTTTGAATGGAGACACATGCTGACTGCAAGGTCAAGATGAGTGAGGGAAACTGAGGCACGTCTCAGAGAAGAGAAACCATAGAGCTGGTTTGAATATCACTCGATAATCACGTTTAATATTGACGACTTATTACTGATCTAAATAGATCTCCTCTGGAGTTTGAAGAAAAATACTCTCACTTGGCCTTGAACCAGAAGAAAGGAAAGATCCCTGCTAATAAAACTTGATCTCAATGGGAAATATATACCAGTGTGAGAAATAGAGGGCATTAGATTTTCTTAATTGCACATATTTCCTACCAACACAATATATTATGCTTGAAATTTTTTTAAAATGAGCCTTTTTTCCCATGTTGTTAATACACTGACTTTACCTGTACTTGCTGGATATGTATTAACCGTTTACTGACATGCTGTGTGTATATTCTTGCAAACATAATAATTGTTCTGAATCAGGAAAAATCAACCTTGGTTGTGGTGAGTCTCCCTGCAGCAAGTGAAATTCTTCTTTCATGTGGATGATGACATAAACTTTTACAAATAGTTGTAATATGCATATTAATTATACTTAAAAATGAATGATAACATATGAATGTGAGTTTAAGTAATTATAGACCTTTACAGCAAGTGTTTTTGAATAATTGAATAAAATGACCAGAGATGCACCAATGCTGATGAAGTATTGGGCATCTGTCCAACATCATGTGCATGTACAGTACTCATACTTGCTTTTCGTGAACGTGTTCCAATACTACAGAACCCAAAAAAATAATTTCTTCTGCAAGCTCCAATCAGTTACTCATCCAAATATATAAAAGACGTTGCCAGAAACTTAAATAGCATTGAAAAGGAAATGAAAGCAGAATGCAATCATCAGCAAATTGTTTGGAATCCACATTTCAACTGAAATAACAGAAGACAATATATCAAGTGCTGAAAATAAATTTAAAAAATTTCATTGTTAAGCATTTGTTCAGTTTGAATTAGAAGGTTGCATCGTGTCAACTAATGAAGATGGACAACAAAAGTAGAGCTGTTGTGTAATGCCAGAAAAAGATGTGCCTTTTTACCACATAAGCATGCAAAAGCTCTTTTCTACACAATGTTAGGCACATAGCTCTTCACTGGATCCGAAGATGCAAGTTATAAATCTTTAATGCAAAGATTCAACACTCCCACCTTTTATGGATTTTAGTTCTATTATGACTGGGACGGGGGAGAAGTAGAAACCAGAAATCACAGATGTCCCCACCAGAAGAGAAATGAGGTGGTTTACTATCAGCAAAGAGTTTTAAAAAAGAAAAGCTGGCAGGTAAGTATACCAGTGCATATTATTTGGAGAAGTTTTAAGGCACTAAAATACTGAGCAATATGCAGTGATTTAGTACCTGAAACCTTGCAGAAGATTGTTTTGAAAGGGAAAACTTATTCATATCAGTAAGATCATTTGAATGCCTCTCAGTTTATGAAGGCCTGCCCTGAGGGATAGTTGGATGCCCTAAACTAAAATAGCATTTCAAGCAATAACGGGAAAATATTTTACTTTTAAATCAAATTTCCTGTTGGCACAGTGGCAATACTGATAAGAGAATATGTGACACAAATCAGTGGGAAAGGTCCCCTGTCCAGCATCAAATTTCACAAAAGTAAAAAAACAAATATTAAAGTGACTCAGTTTCAGTGTTCTATTTGTTGTCTTCTATCTTTTTTAAGTTACACTGAACATAACATCTTAACTTTTTGGAAAATGTTATTTTACTGAGTCCTACTCAGTTGATTCTTGTTGTGCATTTTCATAATATGAAGAAATGTCATTTTCTGTTCCATTGCATTATTTTGCAAACTGCCTTCTCTGATTTTTCAACTCTGCCTTTGTACCTTAACAGTTGTATTTACGTAAAACTCAGCTGAACCTCTTTTAGTAGTAATAACAGTAGGTTCAGAAATGGTCTTACTTCATAAAGCATCCATTTCTGGTTGCATCCATTTTAATGGATTGCATAGGAAACATGACATTTAACATTTAACATATACTAGTTCTACTAGTCGGACACTAAAAAAACTAAACTTTCTCTATTCTTTTTTTACCGTTGCACATCTGTTGAATACTTTGGATGCCCAATGTTGCTAATCAGAATGTGAGAATGTTTCCCAGATACCAAAAGGCATGTTATGCTCTATACTACAGAAGTTAAAAGCAATGTCCAACACTAGCGCTCAATACCTGCTGTGTAACGTGATTTCACATCTTCCTAAGAAAAAAACCTTGACGGAGGGGCTCTGCCTTCGCAGCAGATTACATTTCAGCAGCGTTGATGTGAAACCAAGATTCACCCCAGCCTTCTCAATGCCAATGATGTTTGATTGTGGTTTAAAATATTGAACGGCTCGGGGATATCTCAGGCTATCTTAGTACCTGCAAAGTTGGGAAAATCACTATCAAGATCAGATAAATAAAAGTCCCTGTGTGTTTCCATTTAAAAGTAGTCAACTACAGTGTTTTGGTGGTGTTATTTCGCCCTACACCGCAGCAAACCCCCAAAGGACATCCAAAACAATCATTAAAAGGTGCAAACACACATGTGCCCTTTAACTTAATGCTCACCAACAGTACCACACATACACATATTTATCTCGGCCTCCTCATCCCTTACTATTGTCCCTTCCTCGCTTTCTAAAATGGGAATATCAGTGATGAGCGGTGCAGCTGGAGACAATAAACTGGGAGAAGAACCAATTACCAGCAGGTGACAAGCTGGTGGTTCAGGGCTTTCAACATGTCATTATCTGCACATCGACATTTCCAAGAGCCCTGACAGAGCCATTTCTGAGGCTGCCATGACGAGCATCCCTGATAAAGCCGGGGAAGAAAAAAGAGGGGAGAAAAGCCATCACAACATTCATAAGTCTCCCTTGTGTTTACACTTTTTCCCTCACATCCCACACCGCGAGAATGCAGACGGAGCGGAAGAATTTCTAACTTCTTGGTTTTACTTGAACATATGCGCCCATACAGATAAACATATAAAAAGCTCTCAGGCGCATTCACCCCACCCTAAGCTGATGAGCTTCTTAAAGAGTATTCCCTTTATATGTGCAATAGTAATTGTATTTCTCTAATCTAATCCCATTAGAACCCTGCGCCTCCTCTGCAAACTGCCCCGAGGCAATTACACAAAATGTCAATGAATTAAGTAATAGCTTGGTGCCAAGCCAGGGGTGCTCATGGTTGATCACTGCTGTCAGTGGTAAAACACCTCTGTCAACAGCCACTCTCTTTCTCTCTCACACACACACACACAAATACTGTATAGTCACCATATTTAGCTTATATGCAGAATACAAAAGCTCACACACAATAGAGAGGTTAATGCAGCAGGTAAAGCTGAACGTGTTCCTCTTTATGAGGGAATGGTCTTCTCTCTGGGTAGCGCTGGCTTCATCTGTGTTACAGATAAGAACCTACAGAGGGAAGAACATTCCCTGGACTGGTATAGGAGCATGCAGGGAATAGCAATGTCGGAGATCCTTTTGCAAGCACTGTACTCACTGAGGACTGACAGCCATTGAAGCTACTCCCCACAAGCATTTGCACATTGATCATGCTTTTTCTAAGCACTCTGCTGGATAGATGAGGCTTTGTACAAATGATAGAATTGACTGTGTTGAGATGAATGGAGCTTGATTAAAAGCATGTGCACAACAGTGAAGAATGGGATGACTCATGTTGGATGGGCAACTGAAATTAAACCATTCTGTGTGTCTCTAAGTGTGTCAAATATAGAAGGCTTAGTGTGGATAGAATTCTATGTAAAGCTTTTATCATATGGTTTGTGAGTATATGGTGAAGGCCCTGTGTTTTATAGAGGACGAATTATGCACGAACCAACAAACAAATACATGCATGAATAGTTGCCATAGATTTATCCCTATTTCTATACTTCTTTAAATCCTTTTCGTCCCCCTTTGTTTATCGTTCATTTACAATTCTCTTACGATCTTCATGTCTAAATGCTAATTGGAAGCCAACACCTCGCCTTCCTGCAAGGTGACACAGTTTTTGCTTTATGGTACCGTCACGCAGCAGCAGCTAAATATTGACTCACTTTTGCCATAATAAATTAAAAGAACAATATCAAGTCTAAAAAGACCAAAAACAACACCATCAGAGGAAGTGAGGACAAAAAGATGACACGTACGAATAAAACACAGGGCAAGAATAATCATCGAACTGGATTTAAGAGCTGGAAATAGCTCAGAGGGGGGGAAAAGAAACACGATGCTACAGCAGATATGATGCAAACTTAGCTTTCTCATTGCTCATGATATGAAACAACTGATTAGTTCTCTTGTTCTGTCATGTTTTCCTTGCTTAGCTATACTGCTAAGTTTTCTGATGTGTGGGTTTTAGTCATGAAGACAATTTAATCTGGATTATTTCTCCAACTGTAAATCAAAGATGGATAAAACAGTTGAGATGTGATGTACTTCACATGTTCCGTACCACAGGAAGTACACACACCATTAGGACAGTAGTGTGTTTGTTAATATTGTGCCATTTATGAGATTAAAACATAAGATATATTCTTATTATATAATAATAACACAGCCTCAGTGGCTTCTCAGTTAGCAACTGTGGGTTTTTACTTTCTAAGTGAATTACCGCTTCAGTTAATCCCTCTCAAACCAGTATCAGAGTTGCGGCCGAAGAAATAAAAAAGGTTTTCTCTTGTCGAAATATTTGATCAGTTTTTGCAGATTTCATGCCAGAATCGTAGAAATTCGCGACCTTTCCAAAGTTATCCGCTTGTTTGTAACTGAATTATTATGTTTTTTCTATTTATTTGCATTTATTTCATACCTACATATGCTATATTTAAACCCATCAACAATGTAAATAAGACAAAGCTAATTATAAAAAAGCACAAAATTAAGCATGTTAAGTCCTATGACATAGTTTTTAGTGTTCCAGGTGTTCACTTTGCCAGCATGGTAACAGATTTGCGTGTATGGCTGAGCATGTGCAGGGCTCACCAAGAGCTGTATTAATGACTTTGCAGCTTTGCAGCTTTGCAGCTGGGAAGCCAAATTGGTAGATTCTCCAGGTTATTTTAATTCAGGGATACTCAGTTTGTTTCAAGAGTCACAATCCAGCAGTTTTCCAATGTTTCCCTGTTCTTACCTAATGAATCACTGCGCAGATCTTGATTGGCTGTTAGATCCCTTTAACTTGAAGCAGGCAAGCTGATGCAGGAATAAATGGAAAACGTGAATTGAGTATCAGTGCTTTACTATATAACAAGCAAAAAGTCCATTCTTTGTACATTTTTAGTTTGAACCAAGTAAACAAAATCCAAAAAATGACTATCAAACTTGTTGAACACTTCCTATAAAGAGGACAAATTATGTTATCTCTCATAAAGTTTCTTTTTTTCTTTTCTTTTAGATTGCTTCTTTCACTCAGCAACACTGCTACTTGCGATCTTTTTGTAAGCAGGCTACAGTGATTCATATGAAGAAATTTCTGATTTTAAACCAGGCTTTGGCCAGTTGCCAGACATGAAATTGGGTTTTTGCCTCTGTACTTGTTAACCACTCTGTGAAGAAGAAAAAAAAAGAAGAAGAAAAATAACACTAATCTTAGCCAGCAGGAAATCTCTACTTGAGCAGAGAAGCTGTCACTATTCATAAAAGTCCAATTTGAGCAAAGAGACAAGGAAAAGAAAACCTCTAACAACACAGATTAAAATGACAAACATTCTAAATTACTTTTATGACTTCGGGTGAGAAATAAATAGCCACTAACCAGCTGTTAATCTGTGAAATTGTGCCCTTTCTCCACCCGATTGCCAACTCGTATAATTCTTTGGTTGCATTGTATTTCCTGTGAAATATTACTTTACTTATACTGTATGTGGCCTGAAATGGAATTCTACATAACTCCCACAGCCTGGATCCACTCAATATTTGTTTATTAGCTTATATACTCAACGGAATATCTGTTCATGATGACGTATGGTGATGTATTGCTGTATTTTGACAATTAAATCATTACAAACAAATCCTCTAAAATAATGATTTACCCATGGGAATCTAACCCTTTGCTTTCTACTGGCACTACTTAATTATTGGTGCATGAAAGTCCGAAAAACGAGCTGAGTTGTGGCTCTGATGTGAATGTAGGTCACTCCCACAACCGAGCTGAAAATAAAGCCATAAATTAAATATAGCATTTAGCAGAACTGAACGGAAGTGTCAGGTAGAAACATTGATGTTTTGGAGCACTGTGACCAGTATAGTGAAGCACTTCTTGCTTCTAGGATACAGCAGCAGCCCTTAGTTACATAGTTCAGCATCATCCCAACAAACCCCAACAGAGATTTTACAGTCTAACATGAAATAGTAGTCCTAGAATTAAATGTACTGAGATGATATATTTCTCTTGTTTACCCCCAAACTGTTTTTCCTCCTTTAAATTCTACTGAAAACTGATAACTTGCCAGCGCCAATATGGTGGCACCGTTGACATATGAGTTGGGGCCAATGCAGGGTCAATATAGACCCAATCCTAAACAGCCCCCTATACCCCCTCACTATCGAGTTTGACTCCAAATGAAGTCACACTTGCAGCCGCTGGAGGGCCACTTAAATTGGAGGGGTGGGGAATGAAAACGATGGGCAGGAACGAGGCGCCCTCTTCCCTCCACTGGTAAAAGAAAGCACGTGAATGAATGTTGATCATTGTGTTTACATCACATCAAACAACAGCAAAGAGAAAGATTTTTGCTTGTTTCGTTTGATCTTCTTAAAACTGGTGATTTTCTGTCTTTGTAACAAACAGGCAGGTAACATGCGTAACTCACATCCTGGGATTGTTTCCTTGGTTTAGCCATTGCACCAGCTGCAAATTGTGCATTTATGCAGACTCGCTGTTTTGGGGCTGAAAGGTCTACTCGCCCTCAGTGAAACAGTGAAAAGGAAGAGAGACAAATCGTCCCAACTGGCAGTTGTGGAATAGTTTGGAGCAGTTCTCGTATATGATGAGCTTTAACCTGTTTCCATATATTAAGATGACAAGACAGAACCCGTGGCAATATATAGTCATTGAGCAGTAATGGACAGTCTCATTATCGTGATAAGATCCCCATTTCATTCGTCAGGGAGATGTTTAGTTTATTGAACAGGGAGAATGTACTGCAGCATTGATCAGAGAGGGAAATCTGCTTTGTACCAGATTATAGCTCCGAACCAATTTCCATTTGCATTCCCTAAAACCAAAATGCAAAACAAATAGAAAACACAATGCACATTTACTGATAAGAGTAGAAAAAAAGTACACTGGATCGTAAAATGTAGTAGCAAAAATAAAATAAAAAAATTGTAATTATAAAAGCCCTCCTTATTTAACCTTTAAGCTTTTCTTTTTCTTCCTGGTCAAGGGAAACACGACGCATGATGGAACAAATGTTGACATGTCTGTTTTTTTTTAAGCAGATGTTTTTGCTTTTTTTGTTTCTGTGCAAAATATGTTGAAGGTTTGTGATTCCTCTTACACATTCAGGCCTAAGTTGACATATGTCTCATGCGACATGCAACAGAAGACTTTGTTGACTTCTTTTCTTTTTGAAAAATAAAGATAGTGAAACTCTTTGGGAGCATTTGTCTCTTTTTCTATTAATGTTGTGAGCAATTGTCTTGTAAGTAAATGTCTAGTAAGCCAATCTCTTTACACTGATACATCAAATCAGTCACTCTGCGACCAGCCTCTGGATGTAAGGCTTGAAAACTGTCAGAGTATTCATGAATAAGGAAAATGCAGTTTTCTGGTGGATTCGTTTTGCAGCTGTGATAAGGCACCTGCATGCCCAAAATCAGCTTCTGACCAATACAATGACAAAA
This sequence comes from Craterocephalus amniculus, assembly GCA_036024015.1. NCBI lineage: Eukaryota > Metazoa > Chordata > Actinopteri > Atheriniformes > Atherinidae > Craterocephalus > Craterocephalus amniculus. Next base: position 23,967 of record JAVQJG010208712.1, read on the forward strand.
CTCAGATGTTTATTATGGTTTTTTATTATTATAAATAAAAACATGAAAGCATTGAAGGTTAATAATGTGACCATGCAACAAAAATAATTAAAAGTCATTTAAATTCTTGGACACAAAGCTTCTCTTGGAGGTTTACCCCATCCAAATAGCATCTGATATAAAATTCTTATTGAATCCAGAGTTTTTCATTCACAGTACCAGATGGGAAACAATCTTCAGTCTCCAGGGTGCAAATTTTAATGTCAAATCAACATTTTCTCCTTATGAAACTAAAAATACATTTGAAAAAAACACAGTACAGCATACTGTCAGACAACCAGTATTGACAAGCCGAAACTAAAGTAATTTTTAATATAATTTTTATCATTATTATTATTTTAATAAACTGACTGCTTGGATTCCTGGATATAAAAAAGGAAAAACCAGCAAAATTGTTAGAATGTATTCAAAATGTTTTGATTAGCCAGCTGGTGGCTAAAAAGGTCAGGGCCACTCACCCTGTAATCCTGGATTAGTTCCCTGTCATATTATTTATCGGCATAGGCCAGGAGACAGGTTCAGCTAAGGATAAACAGCGCAACATAACATTGATTATAGCAGAAAAGTTAAGTTTCCCTCACAGCTGGACGGCTCAATCCACGATGAGCATTTAATTTGACTTTCTGCCTCATTTGTTTCATTTCTTGGTCGTCGGCTAATTTTCAGCACCCTTGTCAGCAGAGGATTTGCTTTTAAAGGCACATTGTTTATGATGCCTGCATGTGCATCTCTGCCTCACTATTTTAATCACAGCAGAAGTGCAGTGGAGCACAGATGACACCATTTCCTGCCCAGCGGCACCATCTGGCTGCAGAGGATTCCCTTAAAATTTCTTCCTCATCCTCACTTCTTACTTCCTTCTCAGAATACCCCCTGCATGGTCATTTCTCTGGCTGTACAAACACCCTAAGACAGCACTCACAGCATGTTCCATCTTCATCATCTACTTTCTCCTTTGCCCTCTCTGTCTCCCACTTTCGTTGCCATACTTTCACTGCATGCATCTCCCTCAGTGTTCCCCCTCCCATTTCAGCCCGTCTCTGTGTTTGTCGCTGACAGCTCCGCTCCTGAGGAGCACTGAGGGGAGCAGAGAAAACAAAGATTTGGTTCAGTGGCTCTGATCTTGATTTTCCGCAGATTGGATGGAAGATTAGGAGGAGCATTTATTCATACGCCGCACAATCACTTCCCCTGCAACTGCAAACCATGACTGCAGACCACAGGGGTTGCAGCTATCAGCACAAATGTGCCATCTGTGACAAGGCGTCTATGTTTTCCACCTTAAACCACGACTTGTCTGGGAACACAATGTACTGAACAGAGATCCAAGAGAAGCCAATGTAAGGCGGGGGGAAAAAAAAGAGCCAAACAAAGGCGCAGAGCGATGTGCATCATTCAAAAGTAAATTGCCAGCTCATGAGAGGAATGCAGAAAAGAATAAATCCTAGTGTAACATCTTCATGTTGCAGAGGGTAGGTGCCTAAACAGCCACAGAAATCCAGGTGTTTGTTTCAATTTGTCAAAACGTGTAATTCTGAGATCAGGTAAATGGTTAAAGGTTAATGAGCGGCTCAAGTTTGGAAGCTTGCATTCCCCTGCTGAGGAATAAAGCGAGCTCAGAGAACGCTGGAGAGGACATTATTGTGGCAAGAAGTGATCATAAGGTCAGGAAAGATTTACAAAAACATTTAACATTGTGCATGGTGTGCATGTAGATTCTTACTGGATGATATTGCCTGAAGTTAAACCAGGCATTGGTCTTTTGTCTTGCTGTGAGGTGATGGGTAAGAGCTTGAGCGGGCTTGGTGTTCGCACATTAATGACCCTGATGAGCGTCGCTTCAGCCTGTCGCTCCGAACTGCCTGTCATATTTCCAGCCATTGATTTTGTCTCAGGTTTTGCTTTACTAACCATATTTGCTGAACAGACACATGAAAATACATAAAACTAAAACTTCCCTAAGTGGGGGAAAAAAAAAAATCCAGACCTGACAATTTGTTTCTTCTCTTTTCAGGCAAATGCGGTGAAATTGGGAGGGAAGAAAAAGTCGAGGAGAGAAACCAGGCATACTCATCAGCCTCTCTTCTTTCATCTCTTTGACTTTACTTCTGCTTTGATTTTACATTTTGGAGCACCCTTTTACTTTCTCAAGAGCTGGAGATCCCAATGCCTTGGTATGCAAGACTACAGCAATAAAGTAACATCTTTTAAGGCAATATCTGGTAATGGCAAGAAAAAAAGAAGAGAAAAACAAGTCTGGAAGCAAAAGATCCATGGCCAGGAAGGTTCAAGGCACACACTCCCTTCAAGCATATACTGTATATATATATATATATATATATAT
>JAVQJG010208721.1:0-17114 GCA_036024015.1 Craterocephalus amniculus
ATACCATACCATACCATACCATACCATACCATACCATACCATACCATACCATACCATACCATACCATACCATACCATACCATACCATACCATACTACTCTCTAATTAATGTGTGAGAAAACACTCACACATTAATTTCGTTTTGGAGGGCTCAGTCTGTTGACCCTACGATATATTCTTCCAACGCTATGGATACTCATCAAAACAGATTCAGGTAAAAGTATGATAAATGGAAAAGCTCTCAAGCAGTGTGATCCTAAAACCAATGTAAAGAAAAACTCTCAAACACTTGCATGACAATAGATTATCTTTTTTTTAAAAAAGCCTGTAAGATATACAAAATATGTAACAGAGGACTGTTGTACAGACCTGCCACATCTCTGTTTTTATCTGGATGTATTTTTAAATGATGCTGGAGTATACAAGTTTTTTCTTTCAATTCTCCTTTCACAGCAAAATATTCCATCATTGTTTCCTGCATAACAATCAAATACTGCATTTATGTCTTTCCTCATTCTTTCAGAGGTCCCTGGAGACCGTCATGAGGTTTTTTATGACTGCTGCGCAGAGCCCTACCCCGATGTTACATTTGTGGTGACGTTAAGAAGGAGAACCCTGTTCTACGCTCTCAACCTCCTCATCCCCTGTGTGCTTCTGTCCTCCATGACCCTGATAGTTTTCCTGCTCCCTGCGAATTCCGGGGAGAAAATCAGCCTTGGTGAGGAGTAATAATCAAAGAGAAGTGGGCAAAGCGATGTATTCTAGCGTCTGTGACTGCTAAGACTAAATATTTCCATTGTGGTGCATTCTGCATCACCATCTTGTGAAAATGTTTTCCAGTCATTCTCAGGCAAAAGCAGGTAATCCGTCTTCAGTAGCAAGATCTCTGACACTCTTTCAAACTATCAAGTGCATGAGATAAAAGGAAGACAGTGATAGGGAGGAAAGAAAGACAGAAGATCAGACTGACTATGTATTGAAAAGAGTCTTGGAAATACAGATGACGGTAGCAAGAAGTCAAGCATAGCTTACCACTGTAAATCACTCATGCGCCTCCTTTTCTTAAGGGTTCTCTCTTCTTTTTCTCTCTGTAACCCATGGCTCCCTGGTGGCCCGTGCCTGCCTTCAGGCATCACTGTTCTGCTTTCTCTGACCGTCTTCATGCTGATGGTTGCAGAGATTATGCCTGCCACTTCCGATTCCGTACCACTGATAGGTGAGTTGTTTGTATTTCTGTGTTCATATATGCATCTTTATGTGAGTTTTTCTGTATTTTATGGTAAGCACACACTCGTGTCTATCTCAGGTCAGTATTTTGCCAGCACCATGGTGATTGTGGGGATGTCTGTGGTGGCCACAGTCATTGTCCTACAGTTTCATCACCACAGCCCTGATAATGGGCATATGCCACGTTGGGTGAGTTATATTGAGTTAATTTCAATTTATTGGAGGGTTACTTGTCAATTTTGGATACATGATTCTGAATAAATGACTGTATACGGTATGCCAGTCAAGTTGGTAAGTGTTAAGCATCCATGACCAAGATTTCAGTTTCTGTAAGTAGAATAACAAACAAAGCATGAGAAACAGAAAACAAAGAGATAAAGCACAAACCAAGTTTGGAAAAGCCATGGTGAACATTTAGTAACACTTAGATCCCTGGAGAGTCTTTCTTGTTTTAGTTCTTATTTATGATATTTTTCCCCTACTGCATCCCTCACATGGGGATTCATTTACATGTTTATGACCATTACTGTACTGTAGTCGGGTAGTACTTTTAAATTTCTTCACTTATTTACTTCACATTTAATTTTCATGCCAACCCTTGCAACATAAGCCCAAAGCATGATTGATCAACCTCTGTGTTTAAAAGCTGTAGGGCTGTTATTTTCAAGAAGTGATGCACTCTTTGAAACTCTTTGAAACTAAAATGCACAAACACAACCAAAAAAACCCCCCAAAAAAACATTTGATCTAATTTTATTTAATTGGAGTCCAAAAGCTGAAGATTTTCTTTATCTTCCATCCCAAACTGAATTCCACATCTCATGTTAAATGCCATTTCTTTCTTAGATTAAAAACTGAAAAACATAGCCACTTGAAAGCACTTAACTATCTTACAACACCCGCCTGCTCCGTAGGCATTAGCTATATTAATTATCAGAGTGCTTGTGTAGCTGCTAAGTGGCTGTTTCTCTATATTATGTTTGATGAGTCAAAGAACGTATAGTGCTTTCAAATATGCACCGGCTGACCTTACTGTCATTACCCTAGTAAGTTGATTGGTAAAAGCAATACACCAGTCTCGCATATGACAAATAGATCATGCTAAAAGTCACATTCTACTTATATTTAAATATTTACAGAAGCCGGGACTTTGTCAAAGTCTTTCTATGTCACTGTATGTGTAATAACGTGGCTCCTTGTCTGCTGTCAGTTTTCTGATTCATGCTGGTGTCGTTGACCTTCAGGTGAGCTTGGTTCTGCTGCAGTGGGTCCCATGGTTTCTGAGAATGAAACGTCCAGGTGAGGGAGCAGAGCCTACACTTTCCAGCAGCCAGGCAGACTCTCAGAGTAAGACCCTGTCCTCTCCAACCACCACCACAACCACCACCACCATCCCCACTCCGGCACCCTCCATCCTCCCACAGAGCCTCAGCTCACTCCAGGCCAGCCTTGTGCAGCTCAGCCACCCTCTGTCGCACCCACTTCCTCTCCGGCCCAACTCCCAGACTGTAATCCTCTCAGGCCACAGAGACCCTAGCTCCAATCCACACCCTCAGCCTAACGGCCACTTGCCTTACATGGGCTTCCAGACCTTCCAGGCCACTGCAGAACTGGAACCAGTACAAAGGAACAGGACCACCAGTCATGGGAGGAGTAACAATGGGGGAGGAGAAGGAGACGGTGGAGCTGCAGTAGAAGGAGGAGGACCAGTCGGAGATTTACCAGTACATCACCACCTTCAAGCTTCCAAATATGGGAACCCCCCGCTGGAACCCCCAGTTTCTCCAGACCCAGAAGCGTCAGCCGCGGCTTCTGGGTCGTGTGGATTAGAGGCTGGAGGCACAAAATCAGCAGCCCTCCACACCTCCAGTGGGATCAGCCGGTCTGCTGCAGTGGATAACCAGCTGCAGGCTCTTCTGGTGGAGGTGCAGTTTTTAGTGGAACGCGTTCGCGAGCAGGACCGTCAGGTGAGTCTGGCGGAGCAGTGGCAGTTCGCTGCAGCTGTCATCGACAGGCTTTGCCTGGTGGGATTCAGTGTTTTCAACATCATCTGCACCTTTGCTATCCTCATGGCTGCGCCTAACTTTGGAATAGCCCTGTCTAAAGATTTCCTCTGAGAGGTAAAAATAAAGCTCATTTCGGAAAAAGAGAGGTGTGACGATGTTTGATGGAAGCACAACTGCTAACAGTGACATTGGGACGCAGAATACTGAATATTGTAACGCGCAGTGGAATATGGACCTCAATTAATATGACACATTACCGCTCTTCATGGAATATAGACATGCTCCTATTTACATACCTGCTAGTAGTGTGGATATAGACTGATGTCATGATTATTTCATTTAACATTTGAATAAGAAAGACTTTGAGAGTATGGCCCTCAGAACAAATTCTATTGTGACCTCATTGAATTAGTATGGGACACCACATGAAGATACCAAGTTCAGAGGAGTTTGTCGCTAATGTACTGCATGTTAAGTGATGAACTTTTACAGTAAGCTCAAGGAGAATTAGTAGTTCTAAAGTTCAGGATTAACTATTTGTATTTCCCTCCACCAGTTAGCAAAAACACAACTTTTATGTCTGCAATTAACATATAAATTCACAGAATTGTAACTGATGCTGGTTAAGTGATGCTGGTGCACCATTTTTCAGTCAGTTTTCCCACTGACTGTTGCAGAGACAGTTCAATCTCTTTTTCTAAGCCTGCCAGTTGCGGTGTTAAGAGACCTTGGTCATTATAATGATGAAAAGAACTTAATGTTCCTTATGAGCAGCAAGTTTTTTGCATGTAAGGACTAAAACACAAAGACCTCCTGCAGCTTCAGACTCCAGTAAAGGATCATGAGACAGAGATGGGGAAGGCAAAACTTCATGACTGCCAGAATGAAGCTTCACGTTTTGTTGCAAATGTCTCATATCTGCTAGGATCTTAGATTTACATGGGTGTGATCCAGAAAATCACCTGAAATGGGCACAGCCTAATTTGGACTATCCTTAGAATTTCAGAGATGGTGTGATTTTATGGTAAATTCAGTTTGGGACTATTTTCAGCATTAATTTTTACCTGACTATTGGTAATGACAGTGATTGTAACATAAGTACTTTTTCTATGTCTAATGATCCAGCACAGTTTAAAAAAGAGGAAAGAAAAAAAAAGCAAAACAAAACAAAAAATGTCAATGATTAAGTCCCTCTGTTTTTCTGTCGGAAAAAGAGAAGAGTAAGGCTTATCAGCACCTTATAAATTCCTCCAACAAATGTTATTTGTTTAATCTTTTTCTTCTGGTTTAAAAAAATGTCCAAAAGGTTAATTTGTTTGTAGTAGATATAAGTAAACCACATGTAATGTTAACATATTTTGGTACTTTTCTTTTTTATTTAATTGGTTAAGAAAAACAAAACAAAGCTAAAACTACCAAAAAGAATGCATTAAATAGCACAGTGGTGGTGAGAGTTGTAGCGTTGTTCCTAAAGACATAATAAATATCCCACCCACTGACCAAAACAAATGCTGGTATGATAATATCCCAGTTTGCATTTCTATATTGGTCTTAGTGTATTAAGATTGGATTTATAACTGACATATTGCCAATACTTTCCCCAAAATGTCTATGTAAACCAGCCATACTGGTTTCTGGATTAACTTGGTGTTTGCTTTTTTCTTAAATAGGATCACCACAATTTTTGGTGATAAATTGCCCACATTAACTTTGTGCTACAAAGACATGCTTTAAATCATCTTTAAATAACATGAGCAGAAAAAGTAAAATAAATGTGGGTTTGGCCGATAATTTCTCCCTCATGAGGATTCCAACTGGTGTTATACATTATTGGAAATCCTTATTAGTCACCTTTAAAACAAAGTACAAACGGTAATGATCATACTTCTGATGGGTAGTGCCCACAAAATGTGCCAAAACCTGCCAGATGTGTCATTCACAGATGTACCAATGCAAACTCATGTCAGATCGGAATCAGATTCTGGAGCCAAAAGCGAAGACTCCTGGACCTAACTCCATCCTCGAGGATGACAATGCTCACTCCTGCAGAGCAAGGATCATCAAAGAGCACCTCCAGAATTTGGGAGTGGAAGGACGAGATGGTCTGCAGTGAGTCCAGACCCGAGCACAAGTGAACACTCATAGGATGCTAGTTGACCTTCAATAACTAATGGCTGAAGAACAGATCCTATTGCACAGCAAAATGTGTCCTGGCTGATGAGGAGAAGGCGCCAACCTGTTCTGGCTTTCATATGCTACTGAGACCCCTCATAGTGTAGACTGAGTGTCAAAAATGGCCAACATGTGTAGTCGCCAACCCCAGTAATGTGTAACACAGCATCAACTGGAATTATTAAAGAAGAGAAATAATCTATCTTAATTTATGTGCTGAATTTATGTTTTGGGATGATGAGAGTGTGCATTATTTTGTTTTTTCATGTTTATTCATATTAAGATGTTAGTGTCATACTACTGTGGAACAGAAAGCACACAGGCATCCCTGCATTTAACACACTGCCTTGAGATTTTTTATTTACAACTTAACTTCGTCAGTGCATTGATATGAAAAAATCAATAACAAAAGGCTTTAATTTCTCTTAAGGTGGCATCCCAGGGATCAGACATTACACTTGATGTCCATTTTCCTTCTACAACGATGTGGAAGAGTGTATGTCAAATAGGAATAAACTCCATTATTTGAAATGAAAGAGATGCGCTTGAACAAGACATAAACTCAGTTTTACCGGTCTCTTAGTTTAGTCACAGCAGCATGTATGCAGAGAATCTCCAAGGTTGTCACTTTGAATCCCAAATATAATAGTTATTATGTTGAAACACTAGAACATTGTTTGTATCTGAGTCAGCTGTAAATATTTTAAATTAAACTCTCCCCTTTCCCATTCCCTTGAGATTAATCAAATATTCTGCCCTTCTCCCAGGTAAAAAATAAATAAATACCAGAACCAGAGAAGAAAGGGAGGATAGAAGTAATGAAGCGCAATGATAAAAAAAAAAGTTAGGGAAGAGAAGAAATAGAGATGGAGGAAAGGGCTTTCCAAAGAAAGGATGCAGAATGAAAGAGAGAATGAGGTTGTTTCATGGTTTAGTTGAAAGAAACAGAGGAGGTAGGGGGGGGATGTGCTGAGAGAGCACATCAGGACCAATAAAGTTTTTAACTGATTGCTCATTAAGAGAGAGGGAAAGGCAGAGGATAAGGGATGAGTCCTTTGCTTCCTTTCCCCCTACCTCCTCTTGAGTGCTTCTGCTGCTAAACTTCACTTAGACCGTCATTTAGGGGTGACTGGACATATATCCAGAACAGGAGGAGGATGTCTTTATCAGGATTTATTTGACAAATCTTAGCAAACGTTCTCATTTAAAAATGATTGACTATGAAATAATGCAAACCCTTTATGATGATTGAATTTAGCTAATTGATGTCTTGGCGAGGCTATACTCATACCTTTAGCCCTGAGGCTATTAATTTGGCTTTAAACTTTTCATCATAAGCATCGTGTGGCAGGAGGGTAGCTCGCCTTAAGGGAATGACATCGTGCATGTCAATGGCCTACTGAACTCCTTTTGTCTGTGCGAGTGGTGCAGCTGCTGAGAGATGCAATCCAGCAAAGGTAATAAATCTCAGACACTCTCTTCTTTCTCCGACTCGGTAAACTTGCTCTATGCCGACAGCTCATGCAGAGCCGTTTGTTCAGAGAAGCAAAGTGAACATGATGCAGCGAGCAGGAGGGTGGGATACAGAGAATCTGTCACTGCTGTAGAGGGACCACTGCAATCTGTGGCTGCAGTTGTCGCACAAATTAGCACACATGAGGAGAGGTGCAAATGCGTAGCCGCACTCACCGCTCTGGTAGTGAAATAAGGACCCCACTGCTGACTCAATGCAGTAAGCAGGGCACACAACCCCCTGTAACTGGCCATCCTTGTCGCACCAGTTCTCATCAACACAGAATGTTGGGTAACTGCTGCTGCTGCTGTGCGGTCCTGCCAACTCTGTGCTGTTGCTGCTGCTCATGTGGAGTAAAGGAGAAAGGTAGTTTTTTACAGGGAAGTCAGCCAGATGGTCTGGAGTGAGAAACCAAGTAAAATGAAAATGTGACAAAAATACCAGAAGAAAAAATCATGTTTTTTGTTGTTGTGTCCTGAATTTCTTAATTTTATTTTTTTGTATTTGCACTTTTTTTTATTGTTCTCTGGTTTAAATTTTACCGCCTTATTTTCCTTTTTTAAAATTTTGTGTTTGTGTGTATGCTTTCATTTATTTTTATTAGTGTTTTGGTTTTAGTGTTTTGGAATTTCTATAATTTTGATGCTGGGTTTTACTGAAAAACAAGAAAGGTTCATCATCATTGTTCCTGAAAGGTTTTGGTATTTAGTGTTTTTGTTCTGAAATGTATTCAGTGAATTCCTTCTTGCGTAATGTTATGTTTTGCATCTCAAGGCAGACTCACACCTAAAATGCACATTTAAATAGAATTGAATGAAGTAAACGAAGGGCTTTAAACAGCTGGCAATGAATTTATTGAACCTCCATTGCACTGGGATCTCTTTGCAATGAGGATTTTACATTTTTGCTGATGACAAAGTAATGATGCATCATTGTTTACCTGCTCGTCCCTCAGTTTTTTTTCTCAGTGGAAGGATTGAAACATCGCAGTCAGGTTGCCAGATCATCGCAGATGCATACACTAATGGCATCTATCACGTGTGTATAGGAAGAACATGCAAATTTCTATAAAATGCTTAAGTTTTCTTCAGAATGCAGACAGCATTGTAACAAACCGGTCAGCACTGAAGTCTGATCATCTCTGTGACAACTCTATGTACAAGTCCTTTACCGCACAGATAACTTTTAAAAATTCTGATATCCTCATATAACAGCCCACACCAACGGCAACAGTCAATAGCTATTAATTACTTGATGCAGATAGTGGATGCAGATCAATACAGAACAGCCGTTTCAATGCCTGTTGGGTAATTGTGTCCCAGATCTCATTAAAAGATGCTGAAATTGTGGAATAATGGAGGGAAGCATTGCGATTAGATGGAAACCAAATGTAGGTATGCAGAAAGAGAGCCTGGGATGTGAAAACCCACTCTGCTCATTACAGACTGAAATGGTCATTTTGGTAGCTCTTGTCTTTTGTCGTCCACCTGCTGGTTTGTTTCACACTCTCAACACAAAACAAAGAATCACATCAGCGTCAATAAATCAGTTTATTTAAAAGAATATGTTACAATTTATTATAGTAAGCAATGCATCTTAAATTTTACATTTCAACAAGTCGATGGATTTGCAGCTTGTCAATCTCAGTCCTCGTCTCATCGTGTGTCTTTGAAAGCCAGACATGTCAGCCGAACTGAGCACTGTATTGTATTAAAATAAATAATATACATGACATTTTACTGTTGTCAGACCAGGAAAGAAATACATGTGGAGGCGAGCTGAACAGAGTGCAGACTTCAAGGTGTCAGACAATCGATTATGTTAGACTTGGTTAAGTAAACAGAAAAGAATTCAAAGAAATGTGTTCGGCCTTCGGGATTGCAAATTCAATCTTTCAATTAAAGGCTCAACACATTCAATTAAACCTCCCATACGCGCACACAGAGGTCTGTTTAAGCTTATTTATCTCCTGAAATGGCTTTTGTGAACAGCACCGCCATTAAAACAGCCACAATTAGAAGCAGCCTGATGAGTACTCATAACTAGGCCAGCATCTCTGATGTAAAAAATCACTGGCTCGATATTAGTTGGGGCAAAGCATTAACAGATTATTATCATTATCTCTGACAATGTAATTTGTCGATATCAAAGGCTGTGGTTTTATTGTACAAGGTTTTGGCTTTGAGCATTCGTTTATCATTTTATTGTACGTGATTCTGTACAGATGATGCATATCGACTTGATTTTTAAAGATAAATTCTCATTACTAAAGTGATAATTAAACATAGTCAATTGCTCTAATTAGAAGGTTGAAGTTAAAATTTAGGGCAAACTGAAACTCTATCATCTTCAACTTAGAAATATCAAAATGTCCTAAAACACAAAAACCCCATCCATCTAAATGAGAATTTCAAGAAAACCAGTAAGGTTTGATAAACAAGACTGCATCAGATTATTGGACTGAGTGACAATATTTAATACCATCCGACAAAGTCTCTGGTTCTAATGATGTAATCATTTGTAATTACAATACAGTTTGTGCATTTTATCTGATTTCAGTGCTGGATGATCAGGTAATCCGGATTTACATTTTACATAACTTTGATCATTACATCATATAGCACATTAAATGGGCTCATTTAGAAAGGGCATTAAACATCAAATCATTCATGTTATTAAACCATAGTGAATGAAAGGTTGACCAGTACTGCAAAGTACCAGCAACAGAAATAAATACTGGAAAAGACATTTAAATACAAGCTTATTACAAAGCTTGTGAGAGCTTCCAGAGATGAAGTAATCACTGTGATTGTGAGAGCAAACAGGTGGAGAAGGACCCCTGCTGTCTATTCTCTGTAATACGCAATAAAACCCTTGTACGCTGAATTCAGTCAGGCAGTGCTCCAGCCTGCTGCTCTACAATGGCCTAAAAACATCGGCATAAACTGTTGACATAAAACTGAGTACAAAACTGTTTAATGCATGGCTTGAAAAATACTCCACCTGATTTCTGATGCGGTGTGCATTCACACTGCTGTCAGTCAATCAAAAATAAACACAGTAAGATTATTAAATTATGCCCATTAGGTAAAACTCTGCAAACATGGATATTGTTCGTACTGTTACATAAAGTCAGACACATGATCCTTCTCAGAGTGCAGCCAAAAGGGAACAAAAAAAACCTTAAAAGCATATGGAAACTCTCTTTTCCTTTCAGTACAATGTTACTAGCGTTTTAATAAAGTTGATGCAAATGTGGCATCAAATGGTTGAAAATGATAAGTGTGTGACATGACTTAGCTGTGACCTCGCTCCAGTTTGCTACATCTGTTGGAGTTCCATGCATGCATGGATAACATGCATCCACATCTATATGCCACGCTGCTGCTCTAATCCACAATTCGAGAAGTATCTCCCTGTGGTCAATCCCAAAACTAGCTGAGTACTCTGTTGTTCCCTCTTGTGAGTGCAAACAGCTTTCAGTTTCATTCATTAATGCACCAATAAATCACTTCAGTTTTGTTCCAAATAGTGCTACTGAAAAGAGATTCAAAAACTCCTCATTAGCACCTCAAATTCCACTTTGCCTCCCTGCCAAGAAGGCGAGGCTTGCATGAATCCATCATTTTGAGTCTACAGATGCTCATTACTCTGCTTAATGCATGGTTATGATGTGGTGGCTTTAACAGTTCTGGTTTTTCAGTCAGGTAGCTTTATATGCTTCAGTTTTTTCGTTTGCTTATGTCCTTCAGCAGATGATTGTTGGTTTGTTGTTGGCTTGGCATGAAGGAAGAAGATTCTTGTATGTAGTTAATGGAATGAAAATGATCTCCATGTAAGTAATAGCCAAAGAGCTGCTGGATCTGAGGCAAAGTCAGGGCCAGAGCTGAGCTGACTTGGTAATGCCGCTGTACTTAAGTGGTGGCGATCTCCCTCCCTACGTGCCCCCATCCCTTCTGTGCCTCAACAGCTGGAAAATATTCTGTAAGAGAAAGAGCAAATCATCACATAAGCTTTGAAACACAAAGGCAAGAAACAGACGTCCACCCAGGCTTTTTATGATTCATACAATGGACAGAGGCAGGCAGAGCCTTACCTTGCCACACATACCATCTTTACGGCAGTTCTTGTTGTCCTTGTCAGTAGCCTCCTCTTCCACCTGCAAGCACAGGCAACAGCTGAATGTAAAACAGACGAAGCTTGTCAAAGTAGCAGCCAGTATGCAGAGTAGTGGGATTTATTTACCTCCTTCCTCCACTTCAGCTCGCAGAAGACTCTCTCGAAGCACTCGTGCATGTAGTTAAACTAAGCGTCATCCAAACACGGCAAACAGAAAGAGCATCAGATTTAAATAGTTGCTACTGGGGTTTCAATGTCTTTTTTTAAAAAAGAAAACCAGGAACAGAAAAAAAAATCATGATTTGTTTTTACCAAACATGAACTTAATAACACTTACATAAGGTGTAAATATCTTGACCCAGCGTGGCTTCTTCTCTCCTCGTGCATATTCGAAGCAAAAAGCCATGCCCTCCTCATCCGTGTCCCACCTCTGCATCTCCCCCCAGTCAAACGCAATCACCTGGTTCTGGAGCAACATTGAAACCTTTAATACACTCCCTTCAATGTGCATCGCTTGATTTTTAAAAGGCAAATCTGCAAAGAAACTCGCCTCAAGTGTGCCTTCCTCTGTGCAGGCGTGCAGCTTGAAGTTGTGTATACTGATGGCTGTGATTACGTGACCTTTACGCCGCGAGTCGCAGGAACAGTGAGGGAATATGATCTCATTGTAGCCCTCACAATCCTTCAATAAACTCAAGTACTGTGAGAAAAAAAAGCAGTGAGCAGAGATGACATGCTTTTACCATTATTGACCTCAAACTCTTCACCTAACGGGTTTGACGTGTGCTAATAGCAGCTCCAGCTGCGTGTGACACTAAAGCTGCTTTCAGACTTCCATTGCGGAACATTTGCCGTAAACTCTATCCTCTCTTATACTGGAGCTGTCTTTTCAAACATATTCTTTCCTTATAGACTTTTTATGTCCCTGCTTTGTTCCCATGTGAAGATTTCCCATGTATCATGGGACAGATCATGGGACATGGGACATGCATCATGGGAAATCTTCTGGAGACATTGATTATCAAAACAGGGTAGGACATCTTTGATTTACGACTTGTCTGGAACATTTACTGCGCCCCGGCAAAAAGACATGCAGCAACATTCCCGCTGTTATGACATGGGAGAAAGCCAGTACAGCTCCCAGGTAAAAGAGCGGAATGTTTATCTGAATGCAAACGGTATAAAAGACTAAGTCTGTAAAATCAATGCCTTTTCAGAGATAGTCTAAAAGGGGCTTCATGGCTAATTTCGTTATTTTTCAACCAATTTTCTACCATGAAATTTGAACATTTACTCACCCAGACAGTTTTGGTGTAAGTCGAACTCCTTTGGAAGATATTTAGATCTACTCGCGATCAGCCTGCATCCAATATAATGGGAGTGAACGGGGCTAGCTCGTGCAGCGTCCAAATACGGCAATTTCTGCCACAAAACTCTTTCAAATCACCAATGTGTTGTTATGAATCGCTGATCCGATCCCTGTGAGCTCCATGCGGCTTGGAGTTGCGTTTTGTGGTGAACAGTCGTTATTTACAGCCATTGCAAGCACTGTGATGCCGCCCGGAAGTGGCATCATCGAAGTCCCTACTTCAAGTTAATGGCTGTAAATAACGCGTGCTGCATGTTCACTCCCATTATATTGGGTGGGCACTGATCGCGAGTGGATCAAAATATCTACCAAAGGTGCTTAAGTTACACTAAAACTGTCTGGGTGAGTAAATGACTGTATTTCATGCTAGAAAATAGCTCCAGGTTGAAAAAAATGAACTTATCCTTTAAGTTAAGCTACAGGTCTTATTTAAACTCCTATTACTTCACAACATTGTGTTATTTCCAGTTCAATAGATCCCAAGTGTTAAGAGCAAATAAAAACATGTGAGAGACAACATACTGAGATATACTGAGCAAGAACTGTGTCTGTGAAACAGTGTGATGTTGTGTGCTCGATATGTGTGAGACTGACCGTGGACATTTTCTGCTGTTCTGCCAGCTTTTGTAGTTGATAAGACTTCTGCTCGGCTTTGATGAAGCCTGTCTTCACATCATCAACAGCCTGCAAGGAGGTACAGTGGAGGACACCGCTTAACACAGATATCACACATAAATGCTGTATTACAAAAAAAACAGACGTACTGCGTGCAGACACCTGGTGAAAGAAGAAGCTGACGGCGAGCTGGTTGTCACTGAGCAGAGTCTCTTCTTCTGTGGTGAAGAGCCACTTTCGCAGGGTGAGGCAGGTTCCTGGGATGGCTGAGGTATAGTTTTGCACGTACAGTTTGTGGGGGAACTCGTTGGGAGCAAGCTTGCGCACTGAAGAAGAGGAGAAAAAAAAGGAACCCGAGAGAAGGAAGGAAGCAAGTAAAGATTAAAACACGTTTTTTGTTTGTTAAATATTCAAAGCAAGCATTTCAAACGAAATTTTCATCTTTCACATTCTTTAAACAGCAAAGAAATCTTATCTGGAGGTTTAAAAAAGCTTATCAATAACTATGAGTTATTTTAATTAAATGTGGCACAAGCTTATCCTCACTGGAATTTACTGTATGAAGTTATATGCCCTGCTGACTTATCGAATGATTTTATCATATAGATGGATGGATAGATAGATAGATTGGTGGCCCAACTTACATTGGGCTGTTCTCTTCTTCTCTATACCAGATTCTTTTATCTGTTTTTTCTTGTTTAGAAGGGTAAATACTACCTCCACTAAGGTGTGGAAGTTATGTTTTTCTTTGGTCCCAATCAACTATTTGATTACAGACAATTTTCACTTTGCTCCTTGTGCTGGACTCATTCAATCTGTGTCCAGACTTTCCTGTATCCATGTCCAAATCGAGACAGAAAGAAAACAAAGTGAATTCAGAAGAATAAGTGTGTAATTTGAAAACAGAGCAAAAAAACCTTATGAGACAAGGCCAGACACTGACAAAGATGCGGAAATGATTGACGTGTTTACCAGCACAGGTTATCTGAGTTTCTATGTCTGATGATGATGGTGTGTAACATGTTGGGAGCTGCACTGCTTTCACAACACTGGGAGACTTTTTCGGATAAATTAACCCATTCAACCCTAGGTAAATCAAGTCCATACAAGACAATTTGTGGTGAACAAAGTCTTATTACAATTATGAACACGACTCACGTTCTCACCAGAAGAACGACTGTTTAACATGTGTTCACCGGTTAAAACTGTAGACCTTTAAGTTATTAAATGCCCTCCTGACCTGAATTATTTTTCTGAAAAAGAGAACATGATTTTCTAAACCACAATTTATAAATATTAACGGTGAATCAGCAGGCAGCCTACTGATTTTGTATATTTGTCATCGGTGCAAGTTTTTGGAGTAAAATGTGTTAGAGGAAGTTTTTGTGTGTTTTTGGACAACAGCTTTAAGGAAATACTTTGTATGAATGTTTAATCATAAATATTTTTGGAACAATAATTATGGACATGATTAAATGATTATATAAAGCACAACAAACAAAAGAAAGACATGCTCACACTGTACATTCTTGCAACATAATATCTGGTACTCCGGATCTAGATCTGCAGGTTTTGTTATAAATTGCAATTGATTTTTCTATCTCCACGAGGGACAATGCTTTTCATTTCATTCAATCATGTCATTTCATCTTTTTGATTGTCAATGTAGACTGTTGCAGCTGAATATTGCATTCTGACTTGTGATATTTTGATTTTCATAGTGAGTGAAATGCTTCCTCTCAAATCATGTCAAGATATGACTTGGAAAAATATCTGTAATGCAGTTAGCAGTACAACTCCACAGATGAGTTTTGGGTGGAGAATTTTACTGGGCATGACAACACTGCACAAACAGAGAGCCGGAGTTGCATTAATAGTCCCATGCATGCAGTCAAAACTTTCCTTTTTAGACTTTTAGATTCGTTTACAAAAGCCATTTCATTACCAAACAGTGTTTGGAAAAGAAATTCTTCCAAACAGAAGAAAATTATCTGAAAAATCGTCAAAAATGTTGCTGTTCACTAAAGCATGAATTTATTGGTCTCTGGGACAGACATAAACGTGTAATACAGACAGACGGATAGACGAATAGACAGACAGACAGATAGATAGATACCAATTTACACATATATCTAGCCCTTTCATGCATGAAGTATTAAGAAACAGAGCTACATGATTTTTGCATAAAGTAATTTATTTCCAGATACACATACAGTGATGTTTTTTTGTTTCTTAATCAAATTTTATTTTTTTAATGGATTTTGATAGTTTATTCAAAATGATTAAAAAAATATACTTTCCATATTTCTATTATATGGATATTCTATAAATATATGGCCGTATCATTTTTCTTTTCCTGTTTATCAGATAATAAAGTTTGCTTTTTACAATGTATGAATATTCATATAAAAATATTCAGTCAGCAGTAAGTGACAGTGTATTGCATGACTCAGGAATGTCCCCTTAAGTCCCAAAATTACATAATTCCATCACCACTCATGAATATACTAGAAAACAGTTGTCAAATAGGTGCCCACTGTAATGGATGCTATGCATGAAAGGGATATAGAACTCTGTACCCAAAAATATGGATAAAAGAGTTGATCTAATTTAAATTAATCCTAACAGTGCATTTAACTGATGAAGTTACAATGCGGTTCAAACTGCCAGTCACATTTCTGAAAAAACTTGGGACAGGGGTATGTTTACCTTGCATTGCATCATCTTTCCTTAGCAACACTGATTTTGAAGCTGAGGAATCCACCTGCTGCAGTTTTGAAATGTGAAATGATTTTTCTATTCTTGTCGGACATGTGATCTGCAGACTTTCTGCCCAGGTCACCCTTGTGAAAGAGATCATGATCTCAACGGGTTTTTATCTGGTTAAATAAAGGAGACAGTAATAATCTTAGCTGCTCATACTTGCCATAATAATTATTTCACAAAAGACAAAAACTTTTCGGTGGATAGCGAGTCTGGACTGGAAGGAAACCAGCTCAGTACCTGGACTCATTTCACAGTATATGCTCTTACAAACATTATGGATGAATATCTAATGTGGGATCATGGGACAGCTGTCCACTTCACTCAGCATATCTTAAATG
Organism: Craterocephalus amniculus; assembly: GCA_036024015.1. Lineage (NCBI taxonomy): Eukaryota > Metazoa > Chordata > Actinopteri > Atheriniformes > Atherinidae > Craterocephalus > Craterocephalus amniculus. Next base: position 16,125 of record JAVQJG010208721.1, read on the forward strand.
GACTCAGGCTTATAGAAGGAGAGTCAAACGTACATACACATACACAGATAAATCAGGGTGTTGAAAAGTATACCTACAGCAGATATAAAGCAGGAGTTACTGCTCCTACATCTCCAGCGGATTGAAAAAAAAGAGATATGTCTGACATAGACCAGCATGCGCTTTGGTTCATTGTGCTTCTGTACTGATAGTTTAATTACAGCAACAGACTTGAACAGTTTGAATTCAGTAATGTTGTTTTGATTGCAAAGATCTACTTTTAATCAAGTTTTGTTTAGTTTCTTTTTGCATGAGAAATTAAATGTGTTAAGAAAATATAAAAGCTTTCAATAATGCTGTTGAAAGTCAACATTTTGCTGTGCTTAATCGATGATGTAAAACAGTTTCAAAGGTGACAGATGAACATCTGCATCAAGGCATCTCTTGTTTATTTATGTTTTTACTCACCAAATGTGTGGTTGATGACTTCAAACAGAGCAAAGTAGCTGGCTGTCACACTGTCCATCCCCAGTCTCATGACAACAGCCTGGACGGAGATCAAAATGAGAGTCATAAGGTGAACGAACAGTAAGACATGGATGACTGTTACACAGGTCTATGTGTGCAGCATTTACCTGGTACACTTGATCTGTAGTAGAGTTCTTGCGAACTCTGACAGTGAAAGTCGTTTTATCCGGCATGGCTATTCTCAACTCCACATCTGACACGCCATTATAGTTCTTTTACGTGGGAAAGACAAGAACCGCAGAGTCAGCAAAATAACTCCACACACATATGAAATGTTCTCCAAGACTGATCTTTTTACCTCATCTGATTCAGACAGGAACTCCTGCATGATGTCGCTTTCTCCAATTACCCGCACAGAGCACACTACAGATAGAACAAAGATGATGTTGAGACTCTTATGGACAGTATGCAAACTTACGTGAGCTATTCACAGGTACACCTCATACACATACCTGTCAAGTTTTGGATTGAAAAATAAGGGAA
>JAVQJG010208743.1:0-16212 GCA_036024015.1 Craterocephalus amniculus
ATTTTTTTTACAGTTTCCTGTGTTCATTTCACATGCATATCACTGTAAATAAATGAGGGCATTAAGAGGTTAAAAGAGGTTTTTATTCTTATTCATTTTTAAGAGCATTTAACAAGATGTGACCTGTTAGATGTTACAATGTTACAATATGTTTTAATTCAATCGTGTTTAATTATTCTAAAAGGATAAACATCAACTTTCACTGTCCACCTGTAACAGGTATCAACCAACAAGCATCTACACCTACTTTGAAAATTCTGCGTCTACATTTCCAGTCCACAATCAGATTTATTTTGGATTTCATGGGTAGTGATGTAACTTCCTGTTCTCTTCCAAACATCCAGTCATTGGTGGCTGCACACAAAGTCTTAGTGCCAGCTGCTAATGTAGGAGCTAATAAGTTGCCAATAGACTAAATGTGAACATTTTACTCCAATTTGCCCTGCTGCGTGCCATCCTGGATTTTTTATTTTTTTCATTCTGCTCCTGTTACAACGAGATGTCTTTTGAACAGAAGACACCCTAAATAAGCAAGCAATGCAGTTTTTTGGACATGCAGATGAGGTAGATGAAATAAATCAGATACACGGGTCCACCTGCATAAGGACGGCGGAGTAATGGAGTGAAATCTAGGTGTGTAAATTAAAAACTGGCAGTACGTGATAAAGATGTCAGATTATACTCTAGCCATGACTTGAACAACCAGGTAATGATCGGATTGTTGATGTGCATGTAAATCGGATCAATGAGGTTTGTGAAGTGGAGAAAGCACATTTTTAAAACAAGTTTGTCACTATAAATAGACTTTTACACATAGTATAAGAGGGTAAATATGTGATTAAGGACACTGACTTGTGATGTCGTAGACCACCACAGCCACAGTGGAGTCCCGTATATAACTCGGGATGAGGCTCCTGAAGCGCTCTTGTCCTGCCGTGTCCCAGAGCTGCAACCTCACCTGGGGTTCAGAGAGAGAAAGCTGAGGAAGGGAAGATTATTCAGACAGTCAGAGAGCCTGATGAGGACAGTCGGCTCCCTTCACAGCTGCAGACCCTCAGCGTTGTGCTCGCCCTCTTTATCTGTTTATTAATTTATTTCTATTAATTACGAACAAATAGGAACTTAATGATGAACAAATAGGAAAACATGGAACAAGGATTTCATCATGCAGTGACAGAGAGACGGCATGCAAACAGCACTCGTATAAAAAGCCGTCAGGACAGGATTCACATAAAACTTTAGGTCCTTACCGTTCGATCTTCCAAGTACATGGTTTTTGACAGGAAGTCTATTCCAATTGTGGCCTGAAAGGGAAAAACTTGTCCATGAATCAGCATCAGTGGATCAAGTCTAAAAGCAACTGAATCTGCAGGTCTGATCATTTTACATTATTTACTACAGAATAACCTGCAATCCAACACAGGATGCTGTAAAGTTTAATTATTGTATGTAAATATTCAATCATCAAAACTCTATCACTGATACGCTGTTCTCTACTTTGTGGATTTAAAATTAGTTTAACATTTAAATATGACGCTTATATCATGACTCATATTTAATCTCCATCATCCATTTATCCAATAATTCCCTCTTTGTGTCATGAGGCAGATGGCGGCTTGCTCCTGCATGAAAAATGTTTACTTTACACTCAAGCCCACGGCTTTCTGCTTCGCTGCCTGCAATAATAACATCAGTTGCTATGGCGGGGACTAATTCACAGCAAGAAATCAGTATTAAACTGCAGATCTCTAGTTGTTTCATCAGACTGCTGGCACCCAGGGCACGGCAAGGCACAGTCATTCGTAACGCACATTTCATACAGAAGACAAGTCAGTGCTGTACATGAAAATGAAAGCATTACAGCCGCGTACATCGGTAATTTAATGTCAAAAACAAGAGGAAGGGGAAAAGAGAGAATTTGATTCAAACATATTAAATGCTAAAAATGTAGCTTTGTTTATTTTTAAATAAAAACTATGTAAATAAAGGAGAGAACATGAGGGTCTGGATTTAAAGAAACTGAGTGTTTCAGCTGATCTGAGAATTTCTGTCAGAAGCTGAATGCAACTCTGGGAACTGATGAGAGGCCAGATCCAGATGAGGTCACTCATGTGTTCTGGTCCTAAACCATTCACAGCTTCAGCAACAGAACTTATTAATTATTATTAATTAATTAATTATCGATTAATCGTCAATAAGAAATTACTTGATTAAAATAAATTAATCACAATTAATCGTTTTCTCGCCTCTAATTCCTCGCCGGCCCCTATGAGGACGCTTGATTTCAGAAGTCCTTGCTGCACCAGCGGGAAGCTGTCCTCTGACCATACATAATAATTTATTATATTAAATTAAATTAATAATAATAATAATAATATCTTTGTTTGCATTGTTCCATAAGTGAATGTGTTGGTCCCTGCTGTTAAGAATAAATCTTTTATTAAGAAATATGATTTGTATTTTTCCTTAAGATAGCATTTATGTAGAAAGCAACCCGTTGATTCAGAGGGAAATTTAGCACCTCAGAAAAAATCCTCCTTATCAATTGATCGATCATCGATCGATAAGATGAAACAACGATCAATTAATGAATTACTTGATAATTTGCATCCCTACTTTAAAGTCAATCCTCTGATTGACTGGGAGCTAGAGGGCCTGAAGCTGAAGGTTCAGCTTCATCTGAGGAGGATTAAAATGACCTGAATGAATCAGCGTAGGACAACATAAAGTAAGCGGCAATGACAAAATGTGGCTGGTGTTTTTGTGTAACTGAGTTAAAATGATTGACTGTCATGATGTGAGGACAATCTGAATGATTTACAGGTACCAATCATTCCTGTTAATGAGGAAGTGGATGCACACAGTGTTGTGAGATCAAAACATCTAATAGAAGAAGGAAGAAGAAAGACAGTAGGATGATAAAGTTCCTGCTGTGGGCGGAGGAGGGGCAACGCCAAGTTTGTCCTCAGATAAATGGTAGGATTTGCATTCTGATATGGTTGATTTCTGAAAATTGGCTAAAATAAAACAAAAGGCCCCTCCATCCTCCAAGGCAAGCGAGAACTTTGTTCTTGCTCTCGAGGTTTGGAGAACAAAATGTTGTTCTCGCCGTGGTAGGGTGGGTCATTCACTGATTTGAAGGGTGATTTGAAGGGTGGTTCAGATCCACCAATCCCACCTCTGTCACCTGGCGTGTCCTTGGGCAAGACACTTCACCCTCATTGCCTTCAGTAATGCCACTGCTGGTAAAACTGAATTGTAAGTTGCTTCGGATAAAAGTGCCAGCTAAATGACAGTAATGTAATGTAAATAGTTCTGGTGGGAATTTTCTGTGCGGTCATACCATTAGGCCTTTGTTTCTCTGTTTGCACATTGATATTCACCTTTAGTGGCCTTGCAGTGTTACATATTGTTTTAGTGCAATTTTGCATGCTTTTTACTGTTCATTGTTTTCTGCATCCTGATTGGCTGTACAGTAGACCATGTCAATCCGTCTCCTCCGTGTCGTGTCTCCTGTTCAGCCAGATTAAAATGAATACAGTGAATGTCTTCTTCAGTCACTATTAATAATTTCTCTTGTGTCCAACCTCATAGGTTGATTGTTAAAATTGAATTGTTAGTTCTAAAACCAATCATTATTATTTACAGGAAAACATTTATATTTTATTTCTCAAATAAATGTTTGGGCCTGAATAGTGGTCTTGATATTTAGTTTCATTCCATAATACTGTATTTATTTTTCTATGAAGGTTTGGACTTTGGGTGTATAAACAAGAGAGAAAATGTGAAATTGCTCATGCCTGTCTGAGAAAAGTGTATAAAGAGGGTTTTTACAGCCTTAAAACATCCATAATAATTGCAACAAATAAAACTGACTACTTTACTGTATTTTATCAGTTCCTTCTTGAGTAGCTCAATTGAAGACGTCTAATCTTAACATTAGGGCTGGGTTTGAGAAATCCATTAATCAATTTAAATCGATTTAAGATTTTAAAAATTAATAATCGATTTATAAAAGCCAAAATCGATTTTTTTTTTCATAGAAAGAAATCTTAGTTTTTATTTGGCCATAATTTTTTCCTGTAGTGTTTCTGTTAACACTGTATTCTTTTTAACATGTAACACTGGTTATTTTCACAAATAAGTGTTACGGTTACGTTTGTGACATGCCAGTGCTTCAGGACATTTTTTAATGAAAACATGAATATAAAATGTATAAAAAATACGTTGTTCAAGGGTAGGCTTCAGTATTTCAAAAAAATTGTCATCTGCGAATGTTTAATATTCAAGAAATATTCATGTGACATGAATATCTAAAAATGAATCGATATTAATTAATCAAAATTGAATCAATGTTTGCTATAGTGAATCGAATCAAATCGATTCAGGAAATTTGGAGTGATACCCAGCCCTACTTAACATGAGAGGTAATAATGACTGTGGACTGTTTCTTCTCATGAAGCATAACAGATTTGTTCATGGATCATCCAAGGCACTGGTTTCCAACCCAACCAGTACAAGGGGTCCTTGAGGCTCTGACTGTTCTGTTCAGAGTCAGTGTGATTTTAAATCAAGGCCATGTTACACAGAGGCAGGTTTAAGTCCGTTTTATCATTTGGGTATTTCATCCACATGGAACCAATGTTCTGGGGAATGATGAGATATGTCTGAGAAATACCACAACGCAGGTGACTCGTCCTTATTCTGGGGGGAAAAGTATGGCTTTATGTTGATATTAACTCTAGTTAATCAAAGGAAAGGACTCGGCCAGAATGCATCATTCATGGTGAGAAGCAGCTAATGAAAGCATAAAACCAACCATGGTTCCAACAAAGCTTTATGGTAGTTCCATGAAGGGGGTCCTCAGGGAAAAATCGGTGGAAACCACTGATCTAGGGGTGTCAGGAATCTCTGCACTTCAGTTTGGAAAAGGGGGGCCCCAGCATTCTGCACAGGATCCCCACATAGTAGGAAACAGCCCTGCTGGGGTAACGGGAGGTCATGAGTTTGCATTTTTCTTGAGAGCTGAAGTTCTTTTAAGTTTCCATGTTTGGGGAGAGCCCCACCATTTTTTTTTGTTGTTTATATCCATTCATTTATAAATTTTTAAGTCCATGTCAGTCATTTTTCTGAGACAATTTTAGATCGAATACAGAGGAAAGAGGATTCCACTTCACTGACTCTCCAATCGCCATCTTTGCCAATTGAAACACCGTCCACTTGTGGTGACCCACTAATTCAACTCATATCACATTGGAAAGGAGGCAAGACCAAGATGTAATACAATTTGTAATGGTCAGCCAATCAGATGAGACTAACATCATGATGTGTGATTAGTTTAGCAGAGGCCAAGCGAAACCAGAAGTTTGTCCACATGAAACATGACTGAATAAACAATCGCAGTAGTAACGCCAGAAGGCTCAGAGCGAACATAGAAGGTGACGATTTGGAGATAATACCCTAAAACATTTTTGACTAAACTATATATACTATATATGTCTCCTTGCTACTCTCAGGAGTGTACAACAACTTATTTTGGATTTTGGTCTTCTGAACAGATCAAGCAGTCTATTGTGGAGCTTTCCTGAACCTTAGGGTCTTCCTTTGGGTTTTTGCCTCTCTAATTATTGCCCTCCTTGCTTTGTCTACATTTGGTGGACAGCTGTCTCTTGGCAGGTTTATTAAGGAGTCATGTTCTTTCATTTTGTATTGGCAGATTTAATTTCGCTCTTAAAATGTTCTGGATGTATTCACTTTTTGTCGCTGACCCGTCTGGAGAGCTTCTTGGTCTTTGCGGTGTTGCACCGTCTTAATTTCAGACTCTGGTAACTCTATAATTGTGTAACTTTTCACTCTTAGGTGTACATATGTTGGATGGGGGTGTAGGAATGACTCAGGATTACACAGCAGTCCCATGCTGCATGTTTAAAGCCTGTCTGATCCAGTGCAGAGCCAGTGGATTACCATTGATGGATGATGGATGACGTTCTGCAGACACATCTACAAATGAAGCATTATCCTTTCAGAACTTATCCTCAAAGTTTTCTTTGAAAAAAACAAAACTAAACGACACAGCAAAGTATTTATGCCCATCTGTCATCAGGCAGGTAGCTGTACATGCTGTGTTCCTCAATTAGGCTATTCAGCAGGGAGCCCACTGCCCACTTTGGCAGAACCGAGCATCAGCAGCTTGATCACGCACATGTTTCCTTGGCGATGCCAGCAACCACACTGGACTGACTCAAAGAGGCTGGCATGGAGACAGGATGTCATTTATCCTCTTCCTGTAGAGTCGGACACTGCTGGGATGAACCTGAACAACCTCACAGAGTTACAACAATGAACTAAAAGCAATGACAGAAGCCAGAACAAGAAAGAATCAAGCTAAGATACTTTGAATTAGAGATAATTACAAGAAACTTCCAATTAAATCGGAATAATAAGTTATGTCCTCTTGGACACCGGATGTATTTGCAAAACATCCAAGAGGCTTCTAATATATGATCTATAGTATTTCAGAGACGGCTTTTTTACTGGGAATTTCAGGGCAGACTGGTTGGAGATGATAGAAAAGCAACAGTCCAGTAAGCACTGGTTTCAACCAAGCTCTGCAGAACAGCATGATCAGATGGGCTCCAGCAGCAGAAGAACACACCAGGGGCCCCTCCTGTCAGCTAAGAACAGGAAACTGAGGCTACAATTCTCACACACTCACCAGAACTGGACAAATTGGTCTGATGAGTCTCCATTTCAGCTCCACATCCACATGCTGGAAACATGATGGATCCATCCTGCCTTGGATAAAATGCTGCAGGCTGCTGCTGCTGTAGTGGTGGGGGGAGATTTTTTAAATGATTATTTCTCTGATTATTTATTATTATGATTATTTATAATAATGATTATTATTTTTATGACTATTATTTGTATGATTATTTTATGATTATAAAATCACATTTTTATGATTTTGTTTTTATGAGTTTATGATTTTTCAAAGATTTTCTTTATGTTGGGACTGATTTGGGCACATATGATGAGTCTCTGACGTACCAGAGGGACTCCATCCCCAAGGGACAGGAAATGGCTTGTCTGATGGTTTTCAATTAAATACTTGAAATCCTTCTAAACTACACCCACTACAGGGGCTTGGTAGTAAAACTTCCCTGGTTTTGAGGCATTTTAACATTTTGCACCCCGTTCAGACAGGATTATTTTCATGGTGGATGCCTTAGATATTAAATTTCACACCAGATTTAAAGATCCACACCAAAGCCAGGAAAAAAATCTCTACTCTTACGCAGGTAAACTATCCCCTGGATAAAAGCGTTCAAACCGATCATTGATGTTGCATTTTTCCTTAGATGTTACACTCAATGAGTTCTGCTTGCGCAGCTTCTGATTGGTCTAGTATAGCTTCAGCATTATAGGGCTGTGCACTCTAATTCATCCATTTACAAGCAGAAAGCTGTCATTACATTCTTGAAACTGCATGCATTGTTCAAACTTTGATCGAGAGCAGAATTAAACATGCAAAAGGTTAGAAATAGATGATTACCAGCAACTTACTGTATCAACAAGCTTCCTACACTATAACAGCGAAAACTTAATAACCAAGCGGACTGTGCTTCCAAGCCCCTCTTTTTTATAGGCCTACTTAAACTATGAACTGGCTTCAGCCCTAAACTGGTCCTAGGAAGGGATGAAAATCAGCCAAAGATATCATTTTGTAGACTTGTAAACTAAATCAAGCCAAATTAGCTTTAAAAACCTCTCTGTCTGTCATCGGCTTCCATTTAACCCAGATATTCTCCAAAGGCAGGAAAGAGTAGAAGGAATCTATGATGTCATGTCATTAAAAATCATTACACAGATTTAAAAAATGACAGCACTGTTTTTTAACTACAGGAATACATATTTTTGATATCTTATTTTATTAGAGTATAGACGTAGCTCAAACTGAACCAGATTCCAATAAAAATAGAGACATTTGGTCTGTTTGCAGCTTCTCACTAACCTGTACATTTCAGCATTGTAGTGTACTTTATTATTTTTAGAATGACCAACACCAATGTAATTTTGATGTAAATTATTTACAATGGCAATAAAGTGATTTACCTTTATCTTAAATCTGAGCAATTCTAAGATTTTTGTTTATCCAGAAGCCATTTATCTTCATTTCTCTGCTCTTGAAATACAAATTAAAACTATTGATACATGCTTAACTAATTAATCACTGAAATTGGATGTAGGATGATAAAAGCAATAACAAAGCTATGAAAAAAATGTCATAAATAAGTGTACTATGAGCTGAAAAGCCATGCAGCTGAACTTAAATTTGTCTCGCTGTACAAACCCAAAAAGGAGCAGAAATTAGGAGAACTAAAATAGAGTTAAGGACTGCAATTCTGTCAATGAGCTGTGTCTTGTGAGTAAAAATAATTCAGTGGGAAAATGTCCACAAAGGGCTTGCTTTAAGAATAAAGCAACTGAGAGGGCCAAGCTTTGCACTTCTGACAGTATTCACAGGAATATTAGGAGAAGGTTCCTGCAGAGGAAGAAATTATTTTGAGCTGGAAAGGGGGATGAAGAAAAGGGGAAAGTGTATGTGACCAAATTAACCACCAGGCATTTGTTAATTTACATACTGAATATAAGTAAAAATAAAAAGGAAGTAGTGGCCATCTAGCCATCTAAATGGCTCCCAAAGGGAATTATAGCCACCATTTCTTTCTTCTTAAAAGAAAAGAGGGATCTTATCTCCACAAAATGGAGGGGTAGACTGAGTGGTAGCACCAAGGGGAGGAATTGGGACGTGGCCAACGTGTGCTGTGGTGGAGGTGGTGGGTGGGCAGGTAGACTGGCCTCTAATTCATTCAAGTCAAGTTCTAATTTCTATCTAAATTTATTGTTTGGCCAAAACCAAAGTCTCCAACCTTAACCAGCACTGGTTCGGTTGTCATAGCCACAACCAGAGACTCGCCCATGCTGTAAACACAGTTGTTTCACTTGTCCAACTTTAACTCCAGACTCATGTGCTACTCCAACTAAAAGAAATTGTTCTCACTTGTGGTAAAACCAAAGATGTCATGGAAGGGATAAACATCTAGCAACAAACCCAAACTAGATAATTGGAGCACAGAGTATAAAAAGACTGCATAAAAGTACACAAAATGACATTTAAAACCAGCAGCTCATGGCTGCTTATCATAGAAAAGGATGTTTTGATGCAATATGATTTTATTCTACAGTATTCCTTTTACTGCAAGCAGGCTTTCCAAACCAAATCACACACATGTTCCTACTGAAGTAGTGTGTGATGAGAAACACTCATAAAAGAGCGAGTGGATCCTAGAGTCCTCTAAGTCTTCCAACCTCCAAAGGTGGAATTCCTGGCCTCTGAAAGGTGATGTGACAGATGTTTCCTGACTGTTTGTGTGAAACAAAAAAGTTATTTTTGTGTCTGGCAGTGCAAAAAACACCAAAAACTGTGCCATGCACACAAAATAATAACATTTTCAGGACTTTTGTTTAACTTTTCATGATTAAATTGAGACTGTTTACAAGTCAGTATCCAGTGGCCGTGCAGCGGGCTTTGGGCGGTGAACAGATTGGATGAAAATGTCTATAAGCCAGAAGGTTTAAAGGGGTTGATTGTTCTTTTGGCTGCAGATGACGGAGGCAGACTATTTCTGTCTGTGCCTGTTGCGTGTAAACTTCAGATAGTCAGAGACGTATCGGCAGCTGATTCGCCCAAAAACTGATGCAAAGTCTGAATCTGGCATGATAACCCCTCTAATGTGGCTGATGGAGAATACCATTCTCCAGGAAGTCATTCAACTTTTAAATATGGTTTCTGTAATGTGGTGATTGGTGAGAGTCTCATTCTTGGTCTCCAGTAAAAAGACAAAATCACATATAATGTTTCAGCTTTTAAAGGCCATTTGTGAGACCACTGCAGAGTGTGTGTGTGTGTGTATGTGTGTGTGTGTGTGCGTTTTCAACAGCTGCGGGTTGCCATTTTGCCATTGCCAGCAGCATTTCACACAGAGTTGGTTGCTGTGATGTTTATTCAAATTGTCAATATCAAAGAGGCATCTTTTCTCCCCCACTTGGAATTTCACCATCGTCTGCAGCTGTCTGCTTCTTCTTTTCTTCGACACTTATCCTTTAATTTTTCTAAACTGCTGACACTGCTCCACCTCGTCCTTGTTCAGCTTAAGAGAGATTATCCTGAGAGTCCACAGAGTCATACCAGACTTCTGTATTGTTTTACATGTATCAGTGTTAGTGCTGACTGTTTTTCTTTACAGTTTAAACAATGGGAAATTTCCAAATGTATGCACCACACATAAGAATTAATCATTAATATATTGATTATTGTCTCTCCTTCAGATATATAGATGGAGGCGTCTGACAATTAAATCTAATTTGACTTGTGAGTCAAGAGAAGCTGCTCCAGTAAAATTCCTGTTCTCTCAGTAAATTAAGCTAACATTAGGTTGCTAATATTGTTTACTTGGTTGCTATAAAAGTGGATTAAACTAGAAAACAAAGCTTTTTAAATCTGACAAACATAATGATGAATAATATGAGAAGTGGTTTTACATATTTGGATTCTGCACTGTATAGGTGGTGTAGCAATGCAAGGAGATACAGGTGCTGTTAGCTGGCAACAAAACTCCTTCTTCAACTACTACTCCTGCAAAGGAATACATCTGCATTCATACTTTTACTTCATTTTACAATGTTCACTTTCTGTGCAAAAGCTAATGAGATCTTTCTGTGTCAGAGCAAACAGGAACAGCACAGAAACCAATAAGTAGCTACGGTTTAAGCTTAGCATGTAGCAGCTCAAATATTCAGTGGGTGCATTTGTGAGTGCTGTCTGAAAACATCATGCAACACCATGGCTTCGGCAACCAAGCAGGTTTTTATGCAAAGACATGCGGTCCATTGAGACTGCATGACTCTTGAGAGGAGTTCCAGAAACTAAAGTCACAGTAAATCTAATAATTACATTGTTTATACTAACAGATGAACATATTACAGACGGTGTCAGTAGCTCCTGGATTAGGGATGGACCTATTGACGCAGTTTTATTATGGAATTAAAGTTAATTCCACTTTAATGAGATGAAAAATGAGCATGCAAAGACATGAAAATGTAAATTCTGAATTAAACTTAATTCTGAATAAAGGCTGGTTCACTCCACCTTTAATTTGGAAATTAGATAATTCCTCTCTCATCCTCTATCGTGTTAACCTGCATCCCACTATAAGTTTTGCACATTTTTGTTCCCTCGTCCTGTCGCCATGACGACCATAAACAGTGCTTATCGTCCGAAGCAAACTGACTCAAACTGAGTCTGTTCAGGTGAAAGTGACGTAGCCTGCTAGCGGCTAGCTGCTGCTTCATAACTAGAATCAACATCGAGAAAAAATGGTTCTTTTTCCATATTGCTGTTGAAAAGAAACAAAGCAGGAAGGGGAGTTTTTAATTTCCAGTAGACGTACGTACAGCACGTCACCTCGGTCATCCAACCAATCAGAACCCTTACCAACTTCTGGATTTAAAGCGGTATTAAGAAAAAGTGTTTTCTGTGTAAAACCTAATTTGGAATTAATATTTCTACATAAACCAGAAGGAGAATTTTTTTTTAATCAGGAATTATTAATTCCGCTTTAAAAAACATAACGTAACCAGAGCCAATGTGCTGGATCACAGACTACCTCAATGACAGACTGCAGTTTGTCCAGCAGAGAGACTGAACGTCAAACATGGTGACCAGCAGCACCAGTACAGAGCTGACTTCCAGTACAACTCCAGCTGTGTTACATGCAGAAGTTCTTGGACGTAACGGCGATTGGTGGCTCTATCAGGGGGGAACAGGAGGGCGAAACAAATACGGTTCTTTAGTTGCTGGAAAACTTCACTCTGCTTTTGTCAAACCGTTGTGTGAACAAGAGGCCGGAACGTAACAGATGGTGCGTTCCAGTTGTCTTGGATTTCCGAGCGGAAGGAAGTTGGTGACGTCATTCCGAGGTAAACCGCGTTCCAGTTTCACAAACTCTGAGAAAATGGATTCCTCCAGCAAGGCTGCGTGTGTTGTTGCTCTTTCAGAATACAAAGACCTAATCACAGGGCCCGTGGAGGCTGAAAGCTGGTTTTCTACCAGTCTGTGATTGCCGTCGTTCTCTCCTGTGGTGTGGTGTGCTGGGGAGGAAGCACCAGGATGAGGGACTCAGACTGGACAGACTGGCTCTGTGGTGGGAGATGCAGGGAGAAGGATACAGAACAAGCTGCTGGCCATCACTGATGATGTCACCGACCATCTGCAGGCTGCCGTCACTGAGCAGGGAGGAGGGGGGCACTACTACAGTGCCAGTGGTAGTCCTACAATCATCATGTAGGACTGGAAATGTCTACAGTACAGTATGTCACTTCACTGCATCTATCTATCTATCTATCTATCTATTAGGGGTGTAATGATTAATCGATTAATCGATTTTACATTCCTATGATTCAACAGATCGATATGTGCTTGGTAAGATCGTAGTAAAATCGATATTTACTCATCTAGAATCATTATAAAAGGTATTATATCGATTCAAATCAATATTAAGAAATACTTTGGATCGAAGCACGGAAGATTTTATTTTTGCACTTTTTTTTGTTGAGAAAATAGTGGAAGGTTATTAAGATATTGTTTGCACTAACTGTACTTTCATTTTAAAAAATTGTGTAATTATTGAAAATAATGCCACAAAAGATTTAGCCCCTGTTGATTCAACTTGGAGAGGTGAACTTTTGTTTTGCTTTATGCAAACAAGTTAGAAGCTAGCAAGCATATGTGAATGCACGGCAGCGGATTCAGCAAAGAAATGTTTGAAGGACGAGGGGAAACTAAGGAGAGCCAAAAAAGAGAAAGAGATCAAAGAAAAGAGGAGAAAAGACTGTGTTTTACTGGCAGGAGAGGCTGACAGTATGAGTAGGATGCAGGGTGGATGCTGTTAGCTGTCAATAGGGGGCGCCCTATATAGTGTACCTTTAAATGCAGAACGTTAAATAATTTGTAGTGTAATAATTTTTCATAAATTCAAAAATATATTTTAATCTTTTTAAATAGTCGATGGATTTTGATATTATTTTATGAGTCCCTCTTTGAAGTATTTATGTATTTCCTTTGCAATAAATTTATTAAAGCACCCTCTAAATTCATCATAGTCCTTTATGAGGCAGAAAGTGTCTGTATAAGTTTTGTCACAAAACAAGCAAATCAGTTATAAAAAGTGCATTTCAGTTATTTTTGTTAAGCCCTTCATCAGAATAATGACAGTCTGCATTTGTGTTTATTCCCTGTATTGAAGTAATTTCAAATAAATGTAATTTACCTGAGTATAGGCAAAAAATCATCACTCCAAAGGAAGTGATTATTTTGCATCTTTTTCCACACACTCACCTTGCTACTGTGAACGCAGTGTGGGGCCATGTCCCATATCGTCTGTCCACAGGGTTTGTGGAAAAGTGCTGAATCTGTGTGGAGCTCTAATGACGAAGACCACCCCTGAAAAGCCCCTGCTCTTCTTACGCCTCGCTGCTATGCTTTGTCAAACTGCACAAGGGTGTATTGTTCACAAGAAACAATTAACACATCCCCTCTCAGATTATCTGATTAAACACACTTATCAGATTTACTGTATTTCCACGGCCAATAAAGTTTCCACAGAGGGTTTCATTCAGCGCAGTTACAGTGATGCAAATGTCTTTCCGAGTGTAAATCTGAAGTTTTCCTTAATTGTTGAAAAGTTTTGAAATCTGTCTGAAGAGAGATGAATGTTTCATCTCCATAGACTGCAATGGTGATTTCACACAATTAATCAAAATACAAAGATCACTGGTGCGAAACTTCAAAGACGTGTACGTTGTCAGTATTGTGACATATACTGCGTTCTGCTGAGATCAAACGAATGGATTCTGATGAATTTATGTGGCAGTAAAAGCGGGTTTTGGGCAAAGCGTAAACGGGCTGACATCTGCGCTCAATCTTCCCCGTGGCGTGTAATGAGGATCACAGGGCTTTGTTCTCTTCTAGAGGAGAGAAGGTGCCAGGTAGGGGGTCTGCAGCTCAGGTAAACCGGGGTATTTGCCTCGCAGCTACTGGAAAAGATTAGCAGAGGGGTGTGCAGAGCTGCAGTTGTGCGGCTGAACTGGGGGTCTTACTGGTGGCCCTTTTAAAAGCATGTGGCTGGATCATCAGGGCCAAAGGACCAAAAGGTTTGACTCGGTCGGAGCCTCGACATAAATGTGACACGTGGTTTTGCTGCAGAGTGAAACTTTGATCTGGTCCCAGTTAACTTGTCTGCATTCACACATCAAACTGGAGTCTGAGAGTGAAGAACCACAGGCAGCTCTGAGGAGAAATGCGGAACAGGTTTCATTTTATTCTGTTCCCAGAATGTCATGAGGAGGATCAGGATATTGAACATCTGATCTGAGGCACCTGGTGGAGCAGCAGCAGAAGGAGGAGCAGAGTCACGCCATAGCAGAAAAAACTGTAAATCAAAGACATAAAAGCGTATTTACAGAATCCATCACAGTGGTCTGGTACCTCTGCAGGTCATGTGACTTTCTGTATTTTCAGTCTTCAGCTGATGCATTTTCTTTAACGGTAGAAAAACTTTGCATCGTCTTTATGTCTGAGCCAGCTGGCGCTTGGTGTTGGCTCAGACATAAAGACACATCAGATATGAAAACAATAATCAGCATGTCCGGTTTTTTAAAAATCAAAACCTTTACATTGAATTCCTCACAGGCAACATGATCCTACAAACCATGATGTAGTTATAACAGAAATCTGTTATCTTTGACTTCTATGTCACAAACAATAAAAAAATGCAGTTTCATTGAAGTAAAGCTCCAGTTTGTTCTGAATTATCCATTTACAATAATTATGGATGGTCTCTTAAGCCCCTGCATCCCTATTAAACAGCAAACAGTGGTTTAGTAAAAAATCTGTGTAAAACAGGAAAGAAAGAAAAGGGAGCGGGACAAAATAAAGAGAGAATGAGAAGCTTCTTGATTCTTTGAGAAGAAAGGTGAGCAGCACACCTGAGGTCTGTCCTACGCAGCGTGATTAACATTTCTCTGTTATCTGGGTTGACTTACCCACTCATTCAGGATCTGGATAAGCACAAAACTTGACTCAGTAGACGTTTACTGGAGAATTAATTCAAGCATTACCTTATAAACAACATAATTGTTGAAACACATTTCCAACAATCGCATTTCACATTTGCAAATATAACAAATATAGATAAAGTCTGACTAGTTTACTTTTAGGCTGGTTTTTCAAAGCAATCCTCCAAATCCATGTCAGAGATCTTTACCTGACTGCATTTACCACAACAATCTGACATTCAATATTTCTTCTCTCAAATCCATATTAACTAATACACTTTATACGTTATAAATCTATCTATATGTTTCAACATGGAGGATGCATCTTCTGACATGGCTGTTTAAGAAATGAGAACTCCATAGTTGGGGTGAAATAAATTGGAGGCTCTTAGCCATTTGCTTAGTTAAATTCAGGTGTTGACTCTTTTTGGACAAGCTGTGTATTCAATGTTTTGACCAGTGAGTCAGCATTTGCCTTTGTTCTGATCAAACGGCAGAGAAATGTGAATGATGAACTTCACAGAAGAAATAAAAATGTTTACAGCCTGGTATAAAAAACATTTTAGCTTTAATACCTCAAGTTGACCTTCATGACATTCATTAAGATGTTATTTAAGCTGGACATTCTTCATAATTTTGATTGACAGGTGTTGAATATCCAGGGCATGGATGCAGAGGGTAGCACAGCCGTGGTTTTAGCCAGCTAACAGCGTGCCTTAACTGTAGCCTGCTAGTTCCCACTAGCTCCAAGTTAGCTGTGTTAGCTAGTAGCTACAGGCAGCCCAGTGTCTGATGGGTTTCAATCATCTCTCCCACGCTCACAGCTCCCTCTCATCTCATCACCCATTTTTGTATTTTCTGGGAGTGAGGGGACTCTGGATGCTGCCAAGATGGCAGCCCCTGCTGAAAAATCCAGTACAATACCATTAGAAAAAACCATTAGGAACCATTAGGATTCTAACGGTCTAATGGGAATTGAGACACCAGTAGAAACCATTAGAAGAAACCATTAGGAAAAACCATTAGAAACCATTAGGA